>JAQFYG010002461.1:0-14751 GCA_034694325.1 Entomobrya corticalis
GAATGCCAGCTGTACACGCATAAAATGGATTTCCAGGAACTCAAAGAACCGAACAAATAGGTAAGTAGTCTGCCAATAATAGAATAAGCAAGAACACAAAAGCGACATATATTTTTATAATTCCTTGAGTATCAGATAAACTATTCTGCATCGTAATGCAACTAAAAATACAAAAATATATGTATCTGTCAAACAATAATATGGTGGATTGCTTATCGCTCTGAAAAAATAAGTGTCAATATATGACAATTCCTATCTTTAAGAACCAATAAGGGAAACTATAATCCGGGAAAAATCTCCCCATAAATCCAGTTGTTTGGCTTTGAGATAACAAAAGTTGCGCACAAAAAACTCGGTAGAATTTATTTTTGCTGCGGAGTTAAAGCTAAAAGCGTCTCTTACTCGCTCAGTGACTCCATCAGCAAACCCATTTTTCCAAAATTCATCATCATCAACATAGTCAACATATTACTGCTCTTGAAATGTTTACATTATACATTCGAGCCGATTTTTTAGATTGTCACCGCTGTTGTTGCCACGAAAGAATATGGTTTTGAGCTTTCATCCAGAGATTTACTTACATTTTTTATTCACTGGTCATAGTCATATGCGACTTTTCAGTATTTATCCATATATGACATATTTCCGTTTGTTTATCGTTGATATACACAGAGATTCATAAAAATATAATATATCCCAAAATTGGCTTAATATTTCAAAAGATTTTCTCTCTGGAGAGATAGAAGAATGCGCCACTGTGTAAAGTAGGACTAAAATACATACGAAGTAATAAAAAAGCACTAATGCATTGCGTCACTTTAGTATTTCACTTTTCTAAGCTTTTCGTTTAGTTAAGACGTATATAAGAAGATGTAAGGAACATAAATATATTGAGCTCAGATTTTTTGTCTTTCTTTTCTTTCGAGAGTCTCATCCATCTCCCATCAGCTCATATTTCAGCCTTCCTTCTTGATAAATGAGGACATAAAACATTCGACACAAATGAAAAAAGACAAGACAACACACAATCCGATTGCGATTCCATATTGCATGCACCTTTTCTCTCCACACACAGGCCAATAATATGAAGAGGCGAGATATATATCTAAAAACACTAAAAAAGGTAGTCAACTATCCACTTACTATTAGTCCGTATCTTTATAACTTAATAATATTCTTTTACACACTAGTGTAAGAACAAGAGGAAGATTGAGAGAGGAAAAGAACAAAAATCCTGGAGTGTTAGTCCAAGGTTACTACCCTGTCTGTTGTGTTTTGTGCCTTCTTCAAGATTCTTCGGATTTTCAGGTTCATCTTTCCTTCATGTGATGCGAGAAAGAGAGATTCTGGACATATTGCATCTCTCCTTCTTCCTCTCTTTTCCCTGTCTTTTTCTTCTCCTGACTATGATGCAGTGTTATGTGTGTATGTGTGTGCACTCACTCACAAGAGCAAACATTGCGTTTTCCCTCTTGGTTTCAGCATCCACAGCTACAAAAGAAGTCAACTTTACGGAAAGAAAAAGCTCTCCCCTGTTCTGTTACTTCTTATATTTCTCTGAGAACATTGTTCGTTGTTTGTTGAATATTATATGTATTTGTACTACATACTTCCAATACGCACATTCCTCTTTTATGCTACTTCCTCTAATATATTGCTCCATAATATGCATTTATGTTATTATAAGAGTATGATATTAGTTTATCTTGGTTTACTTCAGCTAAAATAAAACAAGAAATAGAAGGATGCATGTATATATGTTTGAACAAATACAATCTCATCTCCCTTTCTATTATCAAAGTATTTTCATATAACGAGTGCTTTATTCCATTTTCTGAAAACTTTTTTATTATGTATGTAACCTTGCTTCTATTACCTAAATATCAGCAGAGAATCAGACACTTTTGTATGCACAGTTGAATCCTGAATTATCTCTGGTAGGTGCATCATTCTTCTCATCATGATAGTTTGATAGTTACACAGCCATGTTCTTCTTGCTTTCTGGGTTGGGTTGAAAACTCACTTTCATTTTCTCTAACTATACACGCTCTCCTCTCATCCACATCAGAAGCGTGTTGAGCTATACGCTAAACTAATACAGAATAAGGAAAAAAGATAGACAGAAACTACAGAGAAAGAAGTGCAAACATTCGGGGATTCACCAGGAGAAACCAAACCGAAAGTCAAATAATATTCTGTGTAGAGGATCAAAGCCTTGTCCTTGTAGTTGACTTACGTTGAACGTGAGTGAGTAGGAAAAAGGTGAAGGCGGTATTTTCGTGGGATATTGTGTGATGAAGATGACGAGTAAGTCAAGGTAAAGTTCAGTCAGTGGTAAAGAGTAAAAGTCAGTAGAAGAAACTATTTTGTATTATACACTTGCTATACAGATACAAAATAACTATCAAAGATTCTTACCGAGGAGGAAAGAATAAATAGGCATGTTACTTTGGTATATCTTTTACTCCCTGAAACTTACAATACCAATTCAATATTCTATCAAGAATTTCAATTGAGATGGAAAAAGAAGAAAAGGAAAAAGAGGGAGAGAAAATGCTATGCAAGTTTTATGAAGTACCACAATGGCCCGTAAATATGTTTATAGCATAACGTAGAGGTAGAGCAAGGGATCTAAGTATTTAGATGTTTCTGTTGTATACTGGAAGCCCATATTCATATATTTATATCATTATTTTGTACGCTTGAGGCTAAGTCAGGAATTTTCGAGCCGATAAAAATGTCAGGGTGGATGAAGGTTTTTTTCTTTCTGAATCCAGAGGTAGCTCTACCCACCAAAAATGATATTTGTGCAATGTATGGTGCCGTGTGAGCTGTACATGTTCATAAAAAAACTAGTGTACCATCTTTGCTTCCTATTGCCATGTTCCTGTTTGCATTGCCATAATAATATCTTTCTTTATGACCAAATACCTTCGGGTTATTTTCTGATATTGAAACGGATAAAAATAGTGGAAGAACTTGTATTAGTAAGGGCATCGTTAGATGGGAGCAGTCCTCTGGTCTAAACGAAAAGAAAAGCATACACACTTGCTTATGTGGAAAAATCGTGGCACGGTATGTATCATCTAATCGTCTTTGACGATACATGAATGAAGCGTCGTGTCACACAGGTGTCATCCAACCGATAATTTTAATCTTGTAATTGATAAGCTTCTTTCCATCTCTGTACGAGATGTACATATAAATACACGAATTCTGCAGACTCTCAAATCCAAAATCAAAATCTTTTCGTGTTTTGTCCATGTCTCAAAAAGATTCAACTTGTTCTGCCAAAGCAAAACGTTGAAAATGTGTGAATGTCAATGACTAAGCTGTCATTCCATACCTTTTCAGGAATTGGTCCCTTTTTGCTCTTAGGATATTCATCGAAACTTGATAGAAACTGGGATGATGGCAGCGATGATGCAATCCTTTCTTTTCTAACAACTTCATTTTTGTTGATGTCGTCGTTTTTGTTATGTTCTCTGTGTGTTCTATTGACACCTATTGACAAGTTTTCTTCCCTTTTGGTCAATGCATTTACAAGCATACAACGACTTGTTTTGGCTTTGTGTGGTGGAAAACATGAGACATACAAAATATTTGGTGTCATAGTCTGCCTCCTTTCAAAGCACACAAGTTTCAAAAGTCGTTTTTAGCTTCAGGGTCTTTTGTCAGAGTATTTATTTTTATGTCCCATATAGCTTATAAGATAGACTATTTTAAATGGAAAGCTCTATTTAGTACAATGAATTGATGTATAAGAGGATTCATTGAAAACAGATCTTATTTCAAAGACTTAAAAGGAAAGCAAATTATCATTTGTGACATGATTTTAAAATGAATACCTTGAATTGAAACGATAAATTTTCATTCACTGTACAGTCTCTTGGGGAGGGTCTTTTAAATATCACGTTTCAAAGCACAAAACCAAAGCTTACGTAAATAAAAATTGTTTGCTGTGCTAAATTCATCACAGAATAAGCATTATTCGAAATAACTTCGGTTTAGTTGAATACTAATGCGGGCAGCATTGACATAAATAAACTATGAACTGACTGTGCGACTTGTGAGAGTGGGAAATCTAATATTGCGACATAACGAACAAAACATTATAGCCATGCAAAAATTTCCCAAGTGTATATGCACTGCAACATAGATTTTACAACACCCATATTACAAATGGAAAATCTGTCTTCCATAAATTTTTTCTCTGGACAATGGAATTTTCAACCAAATAATAAAATAAAGTTGACAACTATACGTTATTTAAAAAAATATGTGTTGCGTGTGAGCTTCCTTCGATCTCTATTCCTCCACTTATGTACTCTGGTTTACTCTTTACATTGTATACTGTACACAAAGTGGATTATAGCTCAAGAGGTATAAGTATTTTCCAAACTCGGGGAGGAAGAAATCAAAGTATTTTATGAACAAATTATTGTTCAGTGTAAGGTATATATGTACTTTCCAATTTACGTATCATTAACATTGAATGTGCTGTAAATACAGTTTGGTAGAGTTAGTTTTGAACATATAATAATAAATAAACAATTAATCTAATTACAAATCAGTTAGTTTTTATACGGTTTTTCTCGGTTGCTGCTGTCCAAGTTTTTGGAGCCGATTAAATAAACTGATACATCATTCTAAAAGTTCAAGAATTTAAAGTAAAGCAGCAAAGTTTGTAAAGCAATTTTTGAATATCCAAAAAATATATCATTATTGTACTAATTCTTGATCTTGCTGTTTATTTTCATCCATTTCCATTATTAGCTGATTTAATTTCTGAGTCCCCATTTACCATTGGTCTTTCATCTCATGACGCACCGTTTTACTTGCCAACATAATGACATAATGGAATGATTCTTTTGGATATTTAATGGGAACTCGCGTAAAAAGGATGAAAAGAAAAAGAGTTTCCTTTCAATTTACTGTGAAGTCTTGTCAAGCATTGTCACGGCCGTATGGGATATCATCACATATCATGACAGACACGCATATGTATCACAAACGTCATGATTGTCATAATCATCATCACATGCACGAATACATTAACATTTTTTCTTTCATTTTGTTGAAAAGCATTGATTATATATGCCTTTTAATTCATACTTCTACCACGGGTATATAGACAATATATATAATACCGAGACCATTTATTCGTTTTTCTATACATCTTATTATCCTCAATGAACGTCATACATTAAAAGATATTCAAAATAGTGCTCATTCATGACTAGCATCTATGTACTTTTTTCTCATGGCAGGAAAAAAGATTTCACATGAAACAGTGACAATCATAATAGTCAATAGTATATATGCCCATACGTCACAGTTTTAACACATTACCATAATGAAGTTTCTTCAAAAGAAAAGCCATATTTATGCACTTTCCCTTCAACTAGTCGATCTTCATTAAAATAGAGACTGGAATGAATTCTTAGAAAGCATTTTTTTTCCACAAACGTCACATTCCTTTATAATTCTCAAGGGAGAATTCATATTTTTAGGAATAAGCTGATTATATTACAACTAGAGAACCAACTAAAATGAGTTTGGTTACAAAATGTTTTAGTTTTACAACTTACCAGTTGCATTTATCTTTGATCGCAAGTATCGCAACACCACAACTATCTCATTTCTTCTTAGCATTCTTTAAAAAACTTCAGTGCTGTCATCTACATTATCCCAAATTGATGAATGAATTTCATAGCGTTTAAACATGTGTACGCTTTTGTAAAATACATCACAACATAAGGAACATGTTGCTTGTTAGTTGCTTTTTTGCTTTTGTGTACAAGAGCAAATAAATGTATTTTAACAGACAAGAATCAGTAGCAACAAGAACAACAAAAGTCTCTTGAATCCAATTTCTGTCACCAACTACCTAACAAAAAGTAAGTAACTCACAACAGCCCATTTTTTACTGAAATTATGTTTGTGTAATATTATTACCGGCTCACTCACAGTCTACTGATGTCTGATTTGATATACTATTGAAATACTTAGGTACATGCGATACTCTCGCCAAGAACCCAAACGGTTGAATATATGAAGGGGCCAGGATGAATAGCTGCGATAATTTCTAATTTTGGCAGTTCACTTGAATTTGATTTTGGTTGGAAGGAACTATACTGGTTCACCAGCGCAAATTAATGGTTACTTGCATGCAAACTTTCATTTCAAACGAAATTTCCTCTCTGTGAATAAGCATCGTTGGGATATACACACGAACCAACCAACCCAAAGAGAAAAAGAATGTATGTAGCATGGTTTTCAGATCAGACTCTGAGATAATCCCTAATTTATAGCCCAATCCAACAAGTTACCTTCTTAATAGCAATTTATGTATGATACCATGTTTTACTGCCCTGAATAAAATAAAATCTAAACTAAAGCTAACAGCGGTTATTATTTTTATTGTTGCGTTGTCTCTCTCTCTCTCTCTTTGTGACTGGAAATAAACACACGTTTCCTCTCCTCTTATTATAAGAGTGACCGCTGGAAGAAGGGCAAGCAATATTATTACGGTCAGTTTCAGTTTAGTTTGCAAAGCAGAGAGCAAACACAATAAAGAAAAACAAACGAAAGTAAAAGTAAATGAGCTCTGAGAAAATTGTCATTCGCATAAAAAGTTTTTACGAGCAGCAATCATACCATCACATCACAAAATGTTCCTTTATTTTCCTATATTTAACAAGACGGAAAATGTTGGTTTTGGAGCACCATGTCCATAAACTCACTTGAGTGATTTTGAGAACGTATTTCAAAAAAAAACATTACCACTGCATAAGCAAAAATAATTCTTTCCAGCAGTCACTTTTATATTACTGCGTATTTTGATACAAGTTTATGCACAATAAGCATTCATTGTTTTCAATGCGTGGTAAATCCGCATAAATTTTCCTGAAAACCTTTCTTCGAACAATTTTACCTCCTTCATCCTTCTACACAATTAGTATTTTTACATTACACAGTCCCAAAAACCTAACTTTGCTCGCGTTTTACCATATTGCTCAAACTCATATAGGTTAGGTAGTATATCAGGCTTCGTTAGATGAATATAATGTTTATAATAAAAGTAGTAAAAAAGGCCACATGATGCTTTTTGGTGGACGTTTTGTCATGCTCTAGGGATTTTCGATCTAAATACTGCGACTTGCTTAAGTTACAATTGAGAAACAAGATGTTCAAGATAACGAAACCTTGCTTGGTGTGTTTTCTAACTTGCATTATGTATGTGCTTTCATGTATTTGCTGATCTGACTCTCTTCTCATGTGCATATATATTATTACCTATGTTATGCAACAAAACATTGTTATTAAGGTTTTCCCTCTAGCAAAAGCAGCATTTGGCAATAGTTTATGGTGGTTGGTGGTAAGATTTCTTGATTTGGAATGAGAACACCAGAGAGAACACGTGCAATAATATATCTCTTACTGTTGAACATTATTTTTCGTTATAAAAAAATACTGGACTTATCCCAGATTTGAATAAAATTTGCATTTGCCACAGAGGAAAACTGTTGATAAGCACTAATTTAAAATATCCGGACCGCCCTGATCGAACATTCAGGAAACATTTACGGTAAAATCTGTATTTATGTGAAGGTAATATACAACACTACATTACCACCAATGGAGTTGTGAGTTATATTTTGGGGGATTCCTACGGTTTGAATAGTTTGATTTGCGCTAATAGTACAATGAAAACAATATTTCCAGCACCATCATGCACTATAATCATTTCTGAAAACCGTGTGGCAAATACCGTTGTTCACAAGTTAATGAAAGGGAAAAAATGAGTAAGTATAAATAGTTGTAAATTTTATCCCTAGGAAATGTTAAGCCAAGTCGACTCAATTGTAAGCATATTGGAAGTAATCGAATATACGCAGAACAATGTAATTTCGTAGACAAAAACGGTTCTTCTCTTCATACTTCTACTATTGTCGAAAATATCAAAGTATCACTAAAATCTTTTAATTGCCATTCCCAAAAGTTACGTAATTTTATAAAGAAACGACCAAAGTATTCGCAGAATACGTTTGTCAGTCAAAATGACAATCGTCACTTCTATTGCTTAAAATGCATGGGCGTATGCTTGCACAAGAATATATCAGGCATATGCAACTCAGTCACGTTGAAAAGCTGCAAATCTGAGAAAAAGACAAAATTTTGCAAACATTAACTCCCCATAAACCGTCTGACCTGGTTTTCCTACAGAACAAGACGCTCTACTAAGAAGCTGGGAAACAAACTTCCGCACATGTAGCATACTTGAAAGACTGCGAAATAAAATGACAGGCGAAAATGAATGTAATTCGCCGGAAATGACAGCCATTTCACTTGACTTTACTCACAGCCTCGCTTGGAATAATTCACGACGTTTTAGCAAATTTCCTGAAAAATGTGTAAGTGCATTTTACTTAATAATATTTCGTCCTTTTCTAATTTAGTTTCGCATTCAGTTCAGTCAAAATTTAATTTACTTAAATTAATTAAATCCGCTTCCAGACAAAAAATGAAGCGGAGAGAGAGGTTTTCTCATTCTACTGTGTTTCTGTGAGACATTTACTAGTTTACTAGCCTTTATATTTTATTCGCATTACTCAAGCAATTCGGAAGCTAACAAACAGGCATTACATATAGCATAAAACACGTAGTCTCTCTTGATATACGACATTTTTGCAGGCAACAAGAAAATCACAGCATGAAGAACGTGAAAGTAAGTGGCTGTTGAAGGCTGATATACTAAGAAGACGAAACAAAACCGCGCGTTTTAAGTGCCAATACTCACGACAAGAGGGTGGGTGAAAGTCTACACATGTACACAAGTGCGCTAGATACGATCCAAAATAAGTGGTGGTGGTTGAAATCAGAGGAAGGAAATAAGGTGGACGATATATTACGTGTATATAGCACAAAGGGTATAAAAGGCATATTATATAGACCACGTAGCTGTATTCACGCATTTTATATTATTGCACCCTAATAAAATGTTAAGTCTGAATAAAGTTGCGTTGATGGTAGCTTTAATGTTGGTTAGTCTGCCTGACTGACTGCATGATTCTTTTCAAGTGGCTCTAGACTGCTAGATTACTTGTGCTTTCTACCCTGATGTTGCCGCCACCACTGAAGTCCTAACCTTCACTATTCATTCTTGAATACTGTCGTATTGTCATAAGCAGAAAAAACATTTCCAACAGCGCTTTACAGAAAAACATGCCGTTGCATTATGTCCTAAAATTAGAGGCACAGCGGTAAAATGTTGATTTCACTTGGCACAGAGAAATATGCACAAAAACACAACAAATAATATTCAAAAAGTAGTCGAAATAAAATCGAGCACAGTGAGTTGAACCTTGCATACCGGAGCATAATGCTTTTGTGACATTTCTCCAGTTTCTCTCAATTTCAAAATGGTAAGATTAAACGATGATAGAAAGACATGCATTTATATGCACACACATGTATTGAATGAATTTCCGACTGAATGGTGAGAGGCATGGCACCATAACTCTGTTGGCGGATTTCTGGTGGTGTGGTACAGTAGGGACGTGTCATGCATATAAAATATTCCATTTCCTTCACATTACTCCTTTGTGTTTTCATTCTTTTGTTAAATTAGGGATTAGCTAATGCAACTGATTAAAATGTACGTATATCTACAAAATCCAATAAGTTGTCAATGTTTTAAGCCAGGGATTTCTAAGTTTCTTGTGCACACTCTTTACATTCATGTGTATTCCCCATGATCTTTTTTCGAGCATTTTTCATCATATTGGTACCTGAAATGAACTTCTTGATTCGATGGCTATGTATATACTTAAATGTTAAATGTTTTTCTGAGGTTTATTTTTTATACCATTCTGTGCCTAGAAGTTCATTTATGAAGGTTACATTATCATAATCATCATCACATCCCAGACAGGAAGGATATTGAGGATGTTGTACCACCACCGCTACCATCATCAAACCTTTATTATTCTAAGAATCTAAAGCCGTAATAACTAGCTTCTTTTTATCTTTTGGTAGCACTTTCTCAAATGAGATTTTCTCGGTCTGTTTTTGCACCCTTTCCAACCTCCCCCACCACCACCGCACCGCCACCCAACAAACATTTCACTCCCTCTTCAGTTGAGGTGTGTGCATTATACTTTTCTACTTGCGACTCAAGTCTTGCATGCAACTATGCAATGTAGTTTACATATTACGTGCATACGTATAATAGTTAAGTTTTTTATATTATCCCTCCTTCCGTTTTTGAAATCCACTTTTACTTCCACATTATCTTCTTCCTTTGCATCCACTAGAAAGTAAAAACCACGGAATTTTCACTTCACATAAAATCGTAACATTCAGAGAATTCAAAACAAAAAACAACAACAAGAGCTCTTCTTCTACTACTACTTGTTTGTATTTTCAAGCAGACTTCGAGTATATTGCAATGGATTTCCGGGGAAAGGAGTAAACTTGAAATAGGGAAAAGAGAAGAAGTTGAAATGGAAAGAGGGAGAAAGCTCTTGTAAATCAAGAGACGTCGCATTATCTATCTACCAAGAGCTTATCTTAGCAGAACATCAAATCCTTTGTTGAATTACATTTCCCCTTCTATCACCACCACCACCACATCACCTTTATCCTATCGCATCATGCTTGCTATGTTACATTTCTATTTTTGAAGAAGGAAGTTCAAACTGCAGATACTACTTTGTCATTACGGCACGTACTCACTTTGTAGTTATCAAAAAACGGCAACTGAGAAAGAGACGGAAAGAGAAGGTTTGCGACTGTTGCTGTCTATATAAACTGACATTACGCAGAGGAAAAGTACAATGACACTTGCTGTATACATTTCGTTTACAATTCGGGATTTTCTATTACCAGCCACTGTCAGATGTTAGGTACTATATCCACACAATTTTGTATTTCATAGATGTTTACTTTACCGCTAAGCACTCTGTCAGTTACTACCACTGTTACAGGAAAAGCTCATTTGTATGCATCACCTTGGCCATGAAATTTCCTCCGCGTGTTGGTGGATAAATGCTTGGACGAAATACTAGTAAATAGTGAGCAGTAGACAAGAAACCCACAAAATAAAGAAAAGAAAATAAGAAAAATACAAACTTTGAAGAAAATTTCGTTGCATTTCGTTTACACGCCACATCACACTCTTCGCATTTTTACCTTATTGGATTGTTGTTGCAGTAGCAAGCTAATCGTCCAAATCCAAGAAAGCAAAGTATAGAAAATGGATGATGATATGTCTTTTACATTCACTTGGCATTTATTTTACTTCGATTGATCTAATGGTGGTGGGTTTGTTCTGGTACAATTTTTGTTGTGTATGTATAACCTTGTCATGTCGGCTGTCTACAGGTTGAGTAATATCTTTTCGTGAGTCTACCTCCATGCTTGAGTGGACTTCTCTCTGGACCGGACTCATGCAAGATGCAAGCTGGATGAAAAGAGCTACCGGTCTCTCTGATCCTCTGGTATTCATTTTTTTATTGAGCCACTGATGTTTTGTTATGTGTAATGAATACTGCTCGTAGCTTGCATGTTTGTGTGACTCTTTTCTACTGTTTCTCATTTTCATCCTGGTTCTTTTGGATATTTAGCGTTGATGGTGATGAGAAGGATAGAAATGATAGCTTGAGGCATTTTTCATCTGTTTCACTGTGTAAAAGCAAAGTAATTCAACATGATAGCATGATGATGGTGATGGGATGCCGCTTATCAAAGGAAATCAATGCAATGAATCCATTATTTGTTGAGTTAAACGAACCACTTGGTTCTCTCTATCTGTAATATGCACATATTATAGAATAAAGACAATGTGAAATTAATGATATTTAGATTTTAAGTGTTTGAGTGGCGGCTATCGCTTTATAGATTTTTTCTTTGTGCTCCCTTCTTTCTAGAATATAAATAATAATAATGGAAAGCTGATTTCAGATGCGGGTGATGACGACGATGCAGCTTTAAAGACAGCTATATTACACCGACCAGTCAAAAGGGTTGTTGTGTGATTACTTATGTATTCATTCTCAGAGTAGTATGCATAAGTTCCATGTTCATCTTCAATTCACTTTACATCTTGATAATTAGTGTGGATTTGAGACAAAAAACCCAGCCACCAAATAATGACGATAATAAATTGATGAATCTCATTTTTTACTTATATTTTAATGCATATATATATACAAAACAAAAAAATGCATCTGAAAGCTAATACAGGGAAATCTTATCTTTATGAGGGCATGTATTGTACTTTGTGCTAGTTAAGATTTGGCTTGTGTGAAGACAAAGAACAATGATAAGATTAGCTCACTCTTTCCCTTCTTTCGCTCTATCGTAATTTTTATTCGTTGATTTGTGCTGGATTATAAAAGCACTTCACTTTTAGACGCATAAGGACACTGAGTGAACCTTACCTTTATAGAGTAATAAATAAATGGTTTTCAACACAGAAGCTTCACTGTGCAACCAATTTCGATAGTTGATTAGTGGAATTATCTCCTCGGGTTGTTCATCTCATAAAATAATCTTTGGTGACAATGCATATAGGGATAATATAACAAAAAGAGTTTCCTATTCAAATACACAAAGACAATTGTGAAAGAACACAAAAAGTCAATAATGATGATAAGATACTGAGCCAAGATTAAGTGCATGGCTTAGTAGGGTATCCCTGGGCATTTTATAGGATTACTCGTGCCGTCTGTCTCAAAACATTTTTTGGTCTCCTTCCAACCTGATAATGAAAAGGAGCTTCTTTCACAACTTTTCTTTCGTGGCACTTTTTTATTCAGCATGCATGTGATTCATTCTTTTCATTTTCAAAACAAGAAAAAAAGTTTTTGACGAAAGATGCTTGAAATTTATGAGTACTCATTCAAGAGCAAGGGTTAGCTCTTAAACTACGTAAATAAATGCAAGCATGATTTTTAAGAAAGATGGAATGACTCGTTCTTGTTATTTTAAAGCCGTTTCTCGCTGACAAGGAATATTTGATGAAATGTAGAGGGCTCATTACGCTGCAATGTCGTGTACTTGAGAGTTAAGCATTAAAGTGGAGATGCATCAAACAAAAAACCTTGCTGCATATAGCTATAAGCTTGAGATATAGCATGAAAGCTTGAAGAGCTTTTCTAGTGAAATTTTCAGCTTACCGTCATAAGTAGGTGAGAGGTCCAGGGCAAAGACAGCAGATGTGATGATAGCTAAAAGCGCCGAGGTGACAGTGATTGACAGTCGGCCACGGTTATTTCTCTTCAAACTACCAATGCTCATATTTTTACTGCTGTGTTGGCTCCTGTTCCCACTGCACAAGTTACAAGAATCCTCCATCTTGACTGGTTGACTAAAGGAAAAAAGTCCTAAGATTCCTGAGAGACTTAAAGAGAGCGAGAATGTGTGACTAGTCCGCTCTTCCGGTGAAGCAACTAGTTGACGTCGTATATTTTGGTGCTGCCGCTGTTGATTTTTTTCGCTTTTACGGAAGACTATATCTGATTACTTGGGATTTTCCTGTGATGATGATCCTTCTTTGCTGTTTTTTTTCTTGAGCTTTTCCTCTTATGTCGTCGTGTGTTTGCTTTCGTAAGGGTACTTTACTTCCGACTGTACATGTCGTATTCTATTTTTATTTGGAAAATTTGATATGATACAAACGTATTCCAACTTGGAAGGAAAATGTATGATAGAAGAAAACTATTTTTACAGCTCGACTAGGAAATAAGAGGCGCAAAGATTCGTTTTGACAGCGTCGTGTTTTATCTTTGTCGCTTTGCTTGAGGAGTAGATCAGCACTTGTTTAAAAGTGGACATCTAACAGATGTACAGACATAGGGTTATTTTTTCTGGTTGACTTAAGATGCCGAGTTGAATCAATTTTAAATTGGTACGGCAGAAGTGGGATTTGCTATATTGAATGATTTCTCCAGGTTCTTTGAACAAAGTATGGATTATGGATGTTGAGGATGACGAATGTGCTGAGTAAAAGTAGTGACGATGACGCCATATATTGTACTACTGAATTCAATTGATAATCCACTCAAGTTTCATCCAGAAAAAGAGTTGAAAATATTTTTCAAGTTGTTCGTTTTCCAAAAAAAATTCTTTCCACTTTCTCTCTGGGGACTCTGTAAGATACACAAAAATAGTAAAAATAAAAAAGACATTTTCAAGACATTGAAAAATTCAAGTGTCAACCGTAATAATAAAAGAAATATGTCTTAATCTTGAATTCTCCATACATTCACACGCGCTCACGTATGTTTATGAAACTCTAAAAATAAATACAACTGGGAATGACTTATTGGCTCTTTCTTCATTGGTGGAAGCAACAATGCATATTATATAAATACAATAATTCTAACTTTTAAAAAATTCTGTATTTTGTTGTCGTTTTATATTCTATACATTTATTGCTAAGTTGTTGAGTTTGAATTCCTAGCGTGGATGAAAAAGTTTAAAAGTGTGAGTTGTGAGCTACAATTTATTTTTGAGAAACCATCATTTATTGCTTTTTGGATTGTAAGGAATACTGTAAGTGGTGATGTAACAGTATTGAATATTATCCCCATCCAGTGTCCTTTAAACATTCTTCTTTTGTGAAAAAGCCCCATGCGGTACACAGAAGAGCATATGTAAGAACACCACCCCAAACCAACCAGACTTTTTTCACCTCTTTAGTAACTTCATCATCATCATTTCAATTTGAAAGTCGACCTTTTT
>JAQFYG010002462.1:0-14750 GCA_034694325.1 Entomobrya corticalis
TTCATCATCTCCATTCCAAGCTCACACTTTTCTCTTGTCCATAGTCCATACACTCTTACATTCTTCCTGCTCCTGACTCACTGGAACTCTTATTATGTTTCTGCTAGTTAAATCCAGCTGGCTGGCAGTTGCAGTTGGTTTCGTTTTTCTCAGAGTCTGCTGGAATACTACTACTCATTTTATTTTAGCATTTTGAGGAGCACCTCCACAACAGAGCTCAATCCCGCAGGCACAAGAACACTCGCAGAATTAATCTGTGAGAGTGAGAAGTAAGTAGGCTTGTTGGACTAGCTCGTACGTATATACGTAGTAAGTCACAGTATAGTCATAGTCATAGTCCTTTTACCCGTTCTCTGGGATTCTGGCTGATGGCTGGACAGAACAAAAAATGTTTGCAAAAATTTTCATGTTGCTTGTATTGTAGCAAGTTTAGAAAGCATTCCGATGATGACAGCAATTTATGCCGAATCGAGCATGGATATTAGCACTTCTTTTTGGTATCATATTCATGAAAAACTCAATACTCAACTTTACATCTTGTAACGTTGTAACATCCACATTCCACCTTACTCTATATAATAATCTACAACAGACAAAAATGCAGCAGCAGACTGGCATCATGATAATAAAACTATCATTTTCATTATAATAAAGTACCTGCTGGCATGATACGGTCACGGTACAAGTGTGTACAACCTCATGTATGAATTCGCAATTGCCGATGGTAAATGATTATTTGAGAAGATTAAAATGTACCATACCACGATCAAACCTCATCCCATCATATCACACTGGTTTGTCTGTTTTTTTCTTTATGATAAAGATAGAGAGTGGATTTTATAATTAAGTATGAATTTTAATTTCTTTATAGATGTAGTAACGTTGCCATAAAAGGTACACATGCACAACCACGCGTACACAATAAAATTTTTACTTTTTAACAAATTTGCACCTAGATTATATTCATCGGTCAGTGTGTTATTTTGCATCTCTTTCATCTTTTGTGAGTAAAAATTTGTGAATTTAAAAAACTATGGCTTATGCTGCATAACAAAAAATGGTTGAAACATGAAACACATGTACTCACATAGTTTTCCTTTTTTATTTGCCTACTTGACTTACTCATTGTTTTTTGGCTTGCATTCCTTACTCCTACACTCGTCGAGTCGTCGACGATCTCCTCAGCAAAAATTTTGGAGTAATTTTCTACCAGTTCATATTCTCACCACACACAATGTTTACATCTTCACGAGTGTGAGTCGTCGTTAACTCGATTACATTTTTGTTTGTTTCTAGCATGCATAATACCTTTTAATTCTTGATGATATATTAAACTTCTCGAACATTTCGAGCATCATCATTATTACAACATATAGCATAAAAATAATTAAGATTCTATCAAAAACTTTCTGAGTATTATTACTGCTACTATAACAGTCAAGGCCAGGGTTAATAGTTGCAGTTGGGGAGTGCAATGAATTGATATAAAAAGCATTCTTATCACGTCCCACGTTGATGGTCATTATATTATGATGCTCGCTCTGCTCTGTGTTGTTGTAGTTGTGAGTGTTCCGATACTGCTAGAATTTTAACGATCGATTATGATAAATGTTACGTCGAAGTGAGGCATGAGGAGAAAATAATTAATTTATTGAAACATGAAATGGGCATCATTATGAGTTAAACCCAACCCAAAAAGGAAGCAAAATTTCAAGTTTGTCTCATCAGAGCTCTTCCAAAAATAACATGAAATTTTAGGCTGAAATTCATAAATAATTAAATGTGAAACTGTTTGTCTAAAGTTTAAAGCTGTTGTCTGTCTTCTGTCCTCTGTTGTTGTGTGTCGTTCATTTGATGTTCTTGTGGTTTATAACTTTCAGGGCCTTGGATGATAAGTATAAGTAGTCAAGAACATACCTAATCAAAGATGCTTTTGCGTTGTAGTATTTTTGTGTGTGTGGGGTCCACATGAACAGTAGTGTTCAGTGATGATGGCTTTCCCACAAGAGCAAGAGACAATGCGACTCTTTTGTTGTTTTCCGTTCAACATGAATGCGAGCGGATCAGCTGCGTAAATATTTACGAGGACGAGATATCGAGCGAGATGAATTCTCCCCAACTTCTTATTATGGTGCATCAACAAAAACAATTTACAAGCTTCTCAAATTTTACTATCAAAACAAAAACAATAGTTTAATAGTGTTTGTGATTAAGAAGAGACGCAGTTTATTATGTAATATCTTTAATATGGTTAAGTAGATCAGAACAAGAATAGGAGGTGAAAGAAGATAACAGATCTTTGTCCAGGAAGGTCTTTATTCTTTTAGAAGGGAGAGGAAGGTGTTTTTTCAGTCTCGTCTCTTTCAAATTTTTCATTTGTAATTTTAATCTGAAAAAGATTTTGAGTGAAAGCCCTTCATGACCACCGACTGGAAGGTGGATATTGGATAAAACTGGCTGACGACAGTGAACACGGTGGAATGTTTCGTAGTCGAAGTTGGTTTGGTGGGGGCCTATGGAAGCCAAAGAATCCCCATTCACTGGAACATTTAAAGTAAGTTATTGAAATAAGACTCTCCGATAATGGAATACAGCAGGTTAAAGTTTAATGGGATTTTGCGGTTGATTTTTTACAGGTACCTGCATAATGTCTTGTCCAAAAATCAAACAGTTAATGAGAGCAATAGAAGTCTTCTTGTAGAAACTCTTAGATCGATTGCCGAAATACTTATCTGGGGCGATCAAAATGACTCTAGTGTGTTTGAGTAAGGGATCAGCTTGTGATATCTAAATATGTAGTTTATTGTGTGGTTAACTATGTTAAAAATTTGTCCAGTAATTAGAATACGTATTTTTATTTGTGCATTTCAGCTTCTTCCTGGAGAAGAACATGCTATCATTCTTCCTTAGGATTATGAAACAGAAATGTGGCAGCTACGTTTGCGTCCAGTTATTACAGACTCTTAATATTCTTTTTGAAAACATTCGAAACGAAACGTCCTTATGTAAGTTTAATGTAATATATTATTGTGAGATTATCGGGAAACGGGTGAAAACTCTACGTGGAAAATTGCGTATTTATATGCTGTATTGCATTGTTCATTTTTGGTTTTTAGATTACCTTCTTTCTAATAATCATGTGAACTCAATCATTGAGCATAAATTTGATTTTTCGGACGAGGAAGTGATGGCATATTATATATCATTTCTGAAAACTTTATCTCTCAAACTGAACAAACATACCATCCATTTTTTCTACAATGAGGTAAACTAAAAATATTTATTTATTTTATTGGTACCTTAATCAAATTTTTGGTGAATTTATTATATAATTTGCTCTTTTCCTCACAGCATACGAACGATTTTCCGCTGTACACGGAGGCGATAAAATTCTTTAATAATCCTGAAAGTATGGTGCGAATCGCTGTCAGGACTCTCACGCTCAATGTGTACCGCGTTGATGATAAATCGATGCAAAATTTTATTAGGAATAAGACGGCCGCGCCGTATTTCTCAAATCTTGTCTGGTTTATTGGGAATCATGTGTTGGAGCTGGATGGTTGCATACGAGAAAACTCAGAGCAAGTTTAATAGTTCTTTTAATTTATATATATCTAAAATCTATCATATTTATCCAACGTCTTACATAATTAATTTTAATTGTTCACATTGTAGGCATGAAGCACGATCTCGACTAGCAGATTTGGCAGCTGAGCATTTAGATCATTTGCACTATGTGAATGATATCCTCCTGTTAGAAATTGATGACCTGAATCAAGTTCTGACAGATCATCTACTACATAGACTTTTGATTCCTTTGTACGTTGCGTCGCTGGACAAAAATTTCATTGTTCCCGTAAGTTTATAACTTTAAAAACCATCCCCAACTTATGTTGATTTACTCTTTTTCTAAAACATAGTGTCCAGTTTTATAAAACCAAATCAATTAATTTGAGATTATTTTACAACAGGAACGGAAGCAGCCACCAAAAGTTAGCAGTATTCTCGCCTTGTTTTTATTATCTCAAGTGTTCCTAATTATTTATCATTCACCCTTGGTGCGAATGTTGGCCAGTATCATTATCCAGGAAAACGAGGCAGTTTTTAATTTAAAACGAAGTAGTAGTGGCACGAGTACAAACACTCTTGAGGCTTCAGACGGCAAAATTTCCTTCGGCATTGATGATGAACTGGAGAATTGTGAAAATGTGGAGGTAACAACTCCATCTACGGCTGCTCAGTCTCCATCCTCATTGTCGTTACAGGTTCCTTCACAGCAGCAAGAAACGACAAATGAAACGCTTAGTGTTGTCAACAACGTCAATAAAGTTTTTACCCAACGACCCTTTCTCAGTGCCATACTTGATTCATTGGATTGTGGAGAAAATGATTATGCTGCATTGTTTTCAATATGTCTAATGGAGGCTTTAAAACAAAACGGAGGTAGGTTCATTGCTGATATTTTTAATATTGTAAAATAATAATTTGTAAAGATAAGAAACAACTAGAGCTGTGAGTTGCAAGGGTGTGACTAAATTAAAATATTGTGGGTGTATTATTTAACTAACTTTGATACTTGGATCCATCCACTTTTGGCTGGACTTCCCACGTAGACGGTAGGCTCTTTTAAATTCCACAATATTTTATAGTTCCTTCACAAATATGTAATATTTGTACAGTTACATTATGTCAGGTGTCGGTCAATGTTTTAAACTGCATGATTACCGCATTCGGAATGACGAAATATTGAATGAAGTATAAACTTTTTGAATGAATGCTGCATCTTGAAATGTTTTGCTAAGCTAACACAAAGTGTTTTTATTTTCAAAAGGAATTAATGCTGACCTGCTGAACAATTTGTTTCATGACACCACTACCGTTCTTGAAGATGGGCAGTTTTTGCGAGTATATAATGATGCTCTGGTAGAAAAACTTATAGCAATCATCAGTCAAACTGTTAAGCCAGGTAAGAATATTTTATTTGAATGTTTTGTTATTAGGTAAAAATGGGCGAAAGATTTATTGTAATTTACTTGATTTTTAGATAGTAAAGTCAGAGTGGTCACTTTGACCTTAGCTGTCAACCTGCTTCAAAAAATAGTGATGACTGAAAATGGTGAAGGAGAGAGTTTTCTGAAAGACCAACATTTAGCTTTAATTGAGGGCGCCAGGGAAGAAAACATCCTGCTGCTGCAAAATTACTACAAATGCGATGAAATGTTTCTTGAATTATTCGAGGATGAATATTTGGACATGGTTGCAGCCAAAATAATTAGCGTAGAGCATTTACTCATGGATTCAAATTTACTTTTACCCCCGGCGGGTTCTCCATTGTCTGGAATAGCTTTTGATAAACGTTTACCCTGTGGAGAGGTAAGCCCATTGACGAAATAGGGCACTATTTTTATTATTTCACAGTATAATTCAATCTGTAAATTTATTTGACATTCTGATTTAGGCCGAAAGAAGTAGACGATCAATGAGAGTGTACTTCATTTTAAGGAAATTATCTCTTAAGCTTAGGAAGGAAACCGAAAAGTATTTACCTTTGACCAACACCCAGACTTGTGTCCATATTGACGATAATTTGGATTTGAGTAAGATTAACTTTCACGTTTGTAATTCGTCGTTATATATGATAGGTAATATAAGGTAATGTAAAAGAAAATCGTAATTTAATATTCTCTATTTCTATCCATTTTTATTTCAGCAAATAGCGATCTTTTAGCATGTACTGTAGTTACGCGAGACAGTGTGAAAACAAGACGGTTTTTGGTTATTGACATTTTTCAATTCATTTTGGTGGAACCTAGTCAAAAACGAATGGGTTGGGGTGTTGTGAAATTTGTTGGTTTTCTACAGGTATTTATACAGGAACTTCTTTAGCCTTTCTTATCCTATTCCACCTTTATGTTAAACTGCAACCATATTTTTATTTTCTCTCTACAGGATATTGAAGTAATGGGGGATCAGCATGACTCAAGATGTTTACATATCACGGTAAAAAGCTCACCGACTCAGCAAAGAACACGAACTCCAATATTGGCAGCAAAGTTTATGTTTGATGATCACATTAGATGTATGGCCGCTAAGCAAAGGTCAGTAGTTTGATTGACATTGACATGTACACATTTTAGCTAACAAAATTAACCTTTTAAAGTAGCAATAATAATCTAACACTCCTTTCAGACTGGTAAAAGGCAGACAGAAGGCAAGGGAAAGAAAACTTCATATGATTGGAAAATTGTTGGATCAAATAAGATCCTCTCCCTCACCGCCACAAAACATTCGAAGAATGCAAAGTGAGAATAATAATATAACTCACTGGGAATTTTTTTTAAATGAGTAAATGACTTTGTTAAAATTATTTTTGTACAGGGCGAGCGATGACCCGAGGTGATCGTCCACTATTCGTCCCAATTAGCAAAGCACTTCCAGGGTTAGCAATGGTGGTTAATGATCCTTCATCCAGAAATGAGAGTGCGTTAAATTTTTTTCTCAAATTTTTGCTTGTGCGCTTTTCTCATTATTTTTAGGAATCAATGAAGCTCATTCTTGTGCATGCGCATACGTGTATATCCTGAGGAAGGAATTCCAATGTCTATAATTTTATGTGTTCAGAAGGAAGAAGGAAATCAAGGGAACCCTCTCCAGCTGTGTCAACTCGTTCACGGGAGGAGGAAATCCCTCTGGGAAGTATGAACAAAGGAAGCTCATCCAGAAAATCATCAACTTTGCTCCAGTCCAACGAAATAAATGGACCTTCCGCCTCATCTTCCTCAAGCAATACAAATTTTTCATCTTCTTCCATTCAACCCACATCCTCACATCTTCAGTCAGTGTCTGCAAATAAACTAACGCTGAATCTGAAGTCATCTTCATCAAATGACGATCAAAATCATCGTTCAGCACAGTCTGAGTCTACAAATACAGAAACAGCAATAATTAATAACAAAGAGGACGACGTTACCACTCCCCATCTGGAAACATCATTCATCTCGGATGTTGCAAGTGATAGTGGGATTGCCAGTGGAAATAGTGTCAAATCTGAAAAAACTACATCAATAGATGCAGTGGAACCGCCACCATCGGAATCAGTGTCATCAACAACCCATTCAAGTAGCAACAATGGTCATTCTGTCTTCGTGCCAAAAGTAAAGAAGAAAGGAGTTGTTGAAACAGTGTAAAAGTTTGTAATAAAGTGAAAAAGCTACAACCCACCGTTTTCCCGCTGACTGCTACTGCTGATAATGCTAATTATAATTTGTGGCGGACGTGGCATAGTAAAGATTAATTCTCTGCATAATAGATACCAATTAATCCAATGTCTATGCTGCCTGTGCACTACTTACGTCGATACCAGTCGTCTCTCTATAATATAATGGATTCTGGCAGTGTCTGAAATTGCTCTTCTGTAATTGTTTCAAGTAGGAATTTAGTACAATTTTTGCTGGTTCTCCTTTGACTCTATGATTAGGTTATTTTCTGGCATTTAAATACCTCGAACCTCGAAAAATAAATAATAATAATCTTTTAGAAATATTTGTTGAGTATGCTAACTAATAACCAGTATACTCTATGCAGTTGTTTGGTGTTATTATTACAAAATGTGATACTTTTTAAACTGTATTTTAAGCCTTGATCATTCATAATCTATAGTTAATCCTAAGCTAGCCACGTTAATTAAATATATTAATAACATTGTGTTTTTTGCTTTACATGGTAAGAAAAGCCGGGCTTACGTGTTATAAAAATGTTAGTTTGTCATCGTATTGTAGCGAAAATCAAATGCCAATATTATGCAATATAGTCGAACTCACCATTTGAAAAGTACATGACTAGTAGCCATATTATTAAAATTCAATAATAATTATAGTAAGTGCAACTCTTTGTAGTAAAAAGCTGCCTACCCAAAACAAAGATATTATATATGATATGCAAGCCAATAAAGTAAATTACGCCAAATCTCAGAAAGTAAAAAATATTCAATAATTAAATATAGCTTAAAATTAGCAATTTAGATTTTGAAGAATAATACATGTCAAAAACTGAGAAAATTTTATGAATTAACTAAAAAAATACGACGAGTTTACATAACATTCTTCATTAAAAGCAAGAAACGAAATAAAAATAAATTTCTTTCAACTGAACTTATAAGCACACTGTCTTCCGCACAAATCAATTTGTAATTAAATTAAATTTAACTTCATTTTATTCATATTTGTCTGTAATTTTTTAATTGAGGAGTACTACAGTGTACCCAAAAACGTAAAATATAGTTTTATTGACAATTTTAGTTCATCTGAGATGAATGAGGTATTTCTAATTTTTGAACAAGTTCCTTTATTTGTTCCTTATCTTCGTCAGTGACAATCTTGTTGGGTTGTTGGTGCGTCGAAGAGTTTTCGGGTTTAATATTTGGTCGCGTAGAGGTTTCGGAACAAAAGGTAGGAATTGGTAGTCCTGTAGCTACTGCAGTTGATCTCATGTAGACAGAAAATGCTTCATGAAGGAGCGCAGCTCGTCTCATATCCTCAGACCTGAGTAACAACGACAAACGAGGATCGTATCGTAGTTTTTACATTATTGAATACCTATACATAAATAAAATCTACAAATGTTAGGTTAACGTACTTTAATCTACTTAATTCATCCTCTCTTCTCTGAATTTGCAGCTTCCAGAACTCCAAATCAGCCTGCTTCTCTTGTGTCAATTTTGATACTTTCACAGATAAACTAGCCACCTGTTGTTGTAAGTCATGGAGTTGTGATCTCACCAAACGATTGGATTCCTCCTCTTTGGATAGCCTTTCCAATGTGTCCTTCAATTCGTTTTTCGTTCTGCTCACCATCGTTTGGCTATTAGCGTGTACTTCGCTTAGATCCTCATTAGCCTGAGCAAGCTGTTGCTTTAAATGATCATTTTGTCTCGACGTTTTCCCTATTTCCGCTTCCATCTTGTGAACCTGACTTTCCAGCTTGTTCACCTCTACTTCAAATTTTTCATTCTCTTGACGAAGATTAGATATTTGATCCATATGGCTTTTCACTGATGCATTGTACTCTTCCGCCAAATGCACCCTAAGTTTAGTAAGCTCCTCTTCCGTTTCAGATTTGGAAGTGACCAAAAGTATCTTCAGTCTTCGCACTTCTTCCTCTGCGTCAGCCTTTTTGTTCTCTAAAACTTTCAAATGATCCATGAGTGAGGTGTTCATCTCATTCATTTGATTTTCTAAGCGTTGGATTTCCTTGCGTTCCGCGGACTCCACTTCAGTCTGAAAGCCAGTCCAAGACGCTTTGGCTTGTCGGAGCCTTTCATCAAATTGCTCTTGAAGCTGATCAGAGCTTTTAATCAACGCCTGAATAGTCTCTTTCAATTGAGCAACTTCCGCCGTTTTCACTTGCAATTCAGCCTCTGTAGTTTTAAGCGTTGTCATCAAATTTGTTTTTTCATGAGAGAGATTGTCTGTCATTTCCTGAAGATCTTTCACTTTTTTCGTAAAGTTTGTCTCAATACACCCCGTTTGAGATTTATATGCATTTTCTATATCTGTCAACCGCTGGTCTTTTTCAGTGATGATGGATTGTAACTTTATTTCTGTAATTGATGCTTCAGCAAGCTTTTTGTTCAAATCTTCAATCTGTTTGGTAATTAATTACATTTTTTAGAATCTAATTCTAATGAAAAATCTTTTGATGTTTTACCTCTTTCTGCAAATCTGCGTTCTTGGAAATTTCTTCCTTTAGGTCTTTATTTATGGTTAATATAAGATTATCATTTTCTCTGTAAATAAATCATTCTCGTCAATAAAAACCTTTCTTCGTAGAACAAAATAAACATTTTGGTTTAGTTCTTGGCAAGGCTTACTCAATAATTTTGCGATATTCCTTTTCCTCCGCATCGAAAACATTCATAATTTTCTTGATTTCATTTTGATACTCCTCTTCAGTCTTTTGAAGTTGTCTTGTAAGGATTGTCGTACGCGTTGAATAATCTTTCACCATTTCATCTTGTTTAAAGCGTTGCTTCAACATTTGATCTTTAAAATTAAAGAAACTTTTGTTTTTAACATACTAAGTCTAAGCTAAATGTTTATATGCTATATTTACATAAATTGTGAATTGAAATTTGATTTGTTGATCTACCAATGTGCTGCACAATTTCCTCTGGAACAAAGTTTCCTCCCAGTTGAACATGGACTAAGGTTGTGTTAGCACTTAGCAAGTCATAAAGAGCTCGTGCACCCTTCACTCCAATAGAGTTCCATCTTAGGTCTATATCCTTTAATGTCTTATTGTTTTTTAAAGCTCCCGCAAGATCCAAAGTACACTCATCAGATATTTGATTATTTCTAATATCCAGCAATTCCAGACCGCAATTTGCAGAAATTCCATCACACAAATACTGGAACGCTTCTTTATTGCAGCCAATATGATTCCATTCCAATACCAGTCTTCAAATAAAACAATAAATTGGAGCAATGTGCATTAAATTGTAAATTATATATTGAATAATATATGTGATTATTTTGCAACCTTTTTAATCGGTTATTAATTTTTAGCATTGCTCCAAGGGGCTCAAGCATATTCACAGATTGAATGTTATTCCCCCGTAGTTCAAGCAGTTCCAATGTTGTATTTTTCGCAGCACCATCTAAAATGGCCTAAAATTATTTCACCCTATCAGTTACATGCAACAAGAATTTACCCAATGTACTTATGCAAGCAAGTCAGTATATTTTTAATGAACTAACTTGGAAGCCTTGGGGAAGTAATAGGCAATCGCTCAGATTCAAATGCTGAATGCTTGCATTGGAGGCCAGAATTTTGCCGACAGCAATACAGTCAACGCCACGCAAGCCACGACCTTTCAAATCAACTGAAACACCTCCAACACCAGATGGTTGTCCAGTTCCTTGACATAAGGTCGCTTGTTCTAAAGGAGAAGACACGAAATCCATGGGCTCACTGGAATATAATTTACAGTAACGAGCGTATTCTTTCTTCAGGTCCATGTTAATGGACTGAGTAGATTTTGGCTTTCTGGGCACAATAGAACAATCAGAATTGGAATCGTTACTTCCAGCATTGCTATTATGGTCATCCCCATCATTCAGTCCATTTGTAGACGGAGAATCCTTTAGTTTTGAAAGTCTCTTAGACTTTGGCGATGCGGTTTTATTCAGCTTTCTTAAGCTCGACATTTTCGAAAATTGTGAGAAATGTGTCGGTGATGATGACAAAACCGGACAATTATGTGAAAAATGAACGTTTTTAACTTTCAGTTGAAAACTTCGTACAGAAGTTTTTCGTCTAACCATAATGTGTACTTCCTCAGGAGAAAGTTAGGTAATATTTTTAGGCAGGTATTTTAATTGAGGAAATCTGCTCATGGCATTTCAGTAACCATGTTTGTTATTTGACTATTTTGTTAAAAATGTGCTGCCAACGTACACACTTTCTACTGACACATGCTCGCGTACTAAAATGAGCTATATTAACTAACTAACCATTAGTATATTACTGAGGACGTGCAGGCAGATGTATGAACTGCTGTAATAGCATACTATATTCTCGAACACAACACAATTTCGCAGAATGTATATACTGGAAATGCAAAAGTGCAAAATAATGACAGCAATTGTGGCGTAGGAATTGGTGCAGTGGGCAATATGCTCGTTAGGCCATGGACCATGGCTACTTGTGTGCACAACAAAACATTTCCCCGATACGCATGTAGATTTAAGCTTTATGCGTATATGCGTATCGATCACATAAAAACATGAAAACCCAAGTAGTAGTATATTTTGTCTTTGTTCAGATTATGATGGGTGTTGCGGGGTATATAATTATTTCACGTATGCAAGTGGGAGAAACGGGAAAACAATCAAAATGAGCATTGCAGTAATATTTAAGAAATTTTACATCATTCAAGTTTATTATTTACAAACTAATTTGTACTTAGAGGTCGGATTAAATACGACTTAAAAATATGTTGATTTACATTGCAATATTGATTTTTTATGTTACGTAACATAATATTATTATATGGAATAGGTAGTGGACAATAGATAGCCATGTTATCTTATAGTATTGTCTTTTACAAACCCTCAGAACATTATTTTCCATTCAACTTTTTACATGCTTTCACCCACGGCGACTTTTGGAAGGGAAAACAGTTTTAGTTATTTCCACATCCTCTTTCCGTAGCTGATCATCCCCCCATCCCCAGCAAGTTCTAGTAGCTTCAATATTCACATTTCCGGACTGGCTACTGAGTTTTGAATTTTTCTCGTGCAATCGATGAGAACCGTCGCCAGTTCGATTGATTCTGTCTACTAGTAGCTTGTGCGACACAGTTTTTAGATCATAAGCCCAACCAATCATTGCAAAAAAGTGAATAAAAAGAGTTGAGAAATTTATTTTATATCCGAACTCTGCGGATTTGTAATCCCAAGGGAAAGTATGGTGGTAATTGTGCCATCCTTCCCCAACTAAAAAAATTTATATTGAATGGTTTTAAAATCCAGCAAAGAGTTTAAATCAGAGAAGGTATAGTATTTTTATACCTGCAAGAAGTGACACAAATGGATTTTCAGAAGATGTGATGTGTCTAAAATGAAACAACGTAAATATTTAGTCATCGTCATCACAGATTATAAATATGTACTTGTCATTCGATAATCAGTTCTCTATCTAGTTTTTTTCAAGTATTCAACATTAGATGCACTTTATCTTCATATATTATATCTTTACTTGTCGTAAGGCTTGTCTCCCCACATGTGGGCCAAACTGTTAACCAGAAATGTGAAATGTAATGAGCCACAATAGCGAGTCATGTTCCAACAGAAAACTTGAAAAAACGTCATCTCGGGAAACAGTAAATGGCACAATCCCATTGGGATTACAAAAAATATCACGGCAAAAAGTTCCCAGTAATACCTTTGAAAAAACATAATTGTTTGTATTAAATATTCAGTACTTTAGCTTCATGATTCTCGGCAGCTTTTACACAGCAAATGTCCAAAGAAAATGCACATACTTGCTCTGAAATCTGACTACTGGGTCCCGTGCCAAATCTGAGATATCAATTATTTTGAGCTTTTCTTCGACTTCTGGATGTTTTGGCAGAAAGAGCCAGGTAATATGACTAAACCAAAAACCTCGAGCAGCACTATGAGGATCAGCGTCCGTGTCGGTGTACTACAACAAAAATATATAATGACAGTACTGATATTTATGGCGTTTGCAATGGAGATGTTGTAAGTTCTGACAAATTTTCTAGAAATACCTTATGATGAACGCGGTGATCCTATTGTTAATATGCATATAAAACATTAATTAAAAAGTTTTAAGTAAAAAATAAACTGGCAAAT
Source organism: Entomobrya corticalis (assembly GCA_034694325.1). Taxonomy (NCBI): domain Eukaryota; kingdom Metazoa; phylum Arthropoda; class Collembola; order Entomobryomorpha; family Entomobryidae; genus Entomobrya; species Entomobrya corticalis. Next base: position 13,377 of record JAQFYG010002462.1, read on the forward strand.
AAATCGAATTCATAAAAATGCTTTGTTGATGTATTTCTTAAACATTTTAATCTCATTGGCCTTACCCTGCACCATTTAAATATGGGATATTGCATTGCTGCCGTTTGCATGAACATTAGTAAGTACTGAAGAGGCTTTTTGGCTTTGAAAGTTCTGTGGGTCCAATACCGATGACTACCCACTGTAGTTCCAACTCCACTCATATAACCGTAAAAAAAGCCTGCAATAATGAATAAATCTGTCCGTAATCAACTCTTTTACCAAATACTTGAATTGCTCATGCTGTATAATTAATTAGTTAAAGAAAGATTATATACCCAGAAGCCAGGTCCATTCTGGCACATATCCCATAGGACATAAATAGAAGAAAAGGTAGAAAGTGGAAGCATGCGTTAGAATTCCCACGAAGAGGATATTAAATACATGCTGCTCCAATCCAAACGGTTTGTCAAACTTTTTGAATTCTGGTGGAAGCTCGTTATCACTAACAGGCTTTATAGTGGCGGTTTCAGTTTCCCTTTTGCCCATTTTTGCCTGCAGCTATTTTGTTTTTAAATATTTTCGGGAAACTTTGACAAAACAACTTTTTTGGTTAATTTTCGTTAAAAATCATTTGGCGCCCCTCTTGGGTTACATTCCTTTAAGTATGGGCTCTCAGCCAAGATTATCTGGAAAAACGGAAAGTTGGAATGCTGATGAACAAATGGAATTTGTTAGCTTGGGTATTTTGCGTTTTATTTCTAATTACCAATTAATTCTCTTATCATTTCATATTATTGATACTCTTATTAAATAATACTCTTCATATTATAAGCTACTCATATCTTGCATATGTAAAACTTTACTTTAAATTGAATCATGCACGTGTATATCAAACACATTTGAGTTACAATTTATTTACAATAGTTCGTCCTTGAACCCTATCTCACCCAAGCTTGTACTATGACCCGGTAAAAAATTTATAAATTCTGAGTTTTATGTATTAGGTTATCTATTTTAATTCTTAAAATGCTCTACAAAGAACTCACTTGTGTAAATTATGTCACATGAGCATAAATTAAATTGCTATATTGTTCCATTGCATGACATCCATCTTTTCTGGATGATTGATGGGATGTATTTGTCGGTGTTTCGTGTCAATATGTTTAAATTATTATGCGTAAATAATAATACGATGTTTCGTTTAAAAGTGCTGTTATGGAGGAGTGTTGAAATAATTTAGACGAAACGGCAAAGGCGTAATGATGAACGCATTATTTGCGCGTAGGGCATATAGGAATAGGGAACAGCGTGTGAAGTGAAGTGAAGTGTAGTGAAGTGAAGTGAAGCACGCGTCCCTCACCGCTTCATAAAGCTTACACTGGCCTATACATA
>JAQFYG010002463.1:0-14744 GCA_034694325.1 Entomobrya corticalis
GACGGCCGGACGGCCGGAAAGACTGAATCACCATTATCATAAAGTACCTCTTGGTAGTCGGTACTTAATAAATATTAAAGACTGAATTTATCAAAACAATCTATATTCTATATCTATTCCCTATATATAGAATGTTTGAAAAATGTAAGAAAACCTTGAAGTCTCCGAGAATCCGTTTCAAATGAGATAATATGAAGTAATATATATATATATCATATAGCATATAAGTTCACAAGCATTTTGATTAGATGGTTTTAATTACATTATTTTAATTTAGAAGGGAAACTATGTTTTATACAAACTATCACAAAAATAGTCATTTTTATTTTTAAAATGCATGGACTTTTCGTCGACATAATCATCATTTGCAACAATGTACATGTATTTATAGACAATAGTATTGTATTTTTATGAGAATTTTGCAAGCTATTGGCATGCAATGAATTATCAAGCAGTAGTAGCAACCAAGGTCTTCTGTATTATGTCTGCCATATTTATTGGAGGCATAGACTTTAGGCTGCTATACTCACGTAATAAACTACTATAACTTCGACAATAATCAATCTCATCTACTTTAGCAGGGCAGGACACCGACCAGAAGTCTATGTATGTTGCAGAACTATAGACAGTCGTTTCCTCTTTATCCGTTTATTAGTGAAATTGGCCACTTTCCTCAATTTTTAACTTGCTGTCAGTTCCTCCTTTAAATTTAATATCAATTGGTTAATTCCTCCTTTCTGTAAAAAATGTTAACGGGTTATGGACACAGGCTTACTTACTATGAAATGTCAATGGTTCGAATCTTTCTTAAGTATAAGTGCTTCGATAGTATAACTTCAATTAATCGATAACACGTTGTGAGGAATTATAACAGTTCAAGTGACACGCTGACTTGGTGAAAGCTCCTCTTCTAAATAAAACCATACAAATATGTAGTGTGTAACCTTTAGAAAGGAGTTTCAGTGTGGTAGGCTAGAAGATAATTTAATTTTCGTCCTACACAAGCTAGGCTGTCGGTCTTACCTACAAGATGTACGGGTATCTATGTTCAGATATACATAATGGTATATACGGTAGTTAAATGATGTTCCTAATAAACATACCTTCAACCTTGACCTTTAATAGAAATGTAAACTTCTTTTGATACCCTATAATTTGGCGCAGTAGTATACAAAACAACTATTAAAGTAACGTGTATGTTTGCGTTAAATTGAAAATAAAAAAGTTCACAAATTTGAAAAATTAATTGATTGAAAAATTGTTTGTCTACCTAATGCCAATTTAACATTTTCAATACAAAGCAGTTCTATAATGTTTTGCTGATCTTACAACTTAATTGATATCTTGTAAATATTCAAATGTGGAAAGATTGGTTCCAACCGATAACAAACTGTAATAGTGAAAGCATAAAGTGTAGGTGCAGGATATATACCCACATATTATTATGATGACAACTTTCATTTCAGTTCACCCTACAAAAATAAATAGTTCCAGACATTTCAGTGAGGTATATGTAATATGCAAGTCACAGAAAATGCCAAAAATGATTGTCTCCTTAATATATTAAACTAATCTGATGCCTTGCAACATCATATCTCCCATTACGTGGGCAATTTTTCATTTGAGAGGACACTCCACTCCACCCTCTCCACTCACATCTGAAAACACATATTATGTACGTTTAAGAGTGAAAGCGTCATTTGGATAAATGATACATGTCGTTTCACGGAGTGATTCATTTTCATTCCAAGAGAAATTCTCCCATGAAAATAAAAAGCTCTAAGAATATTTCAGACTTTCAGAGATTGTGCACTCTGAAATGGACAGTAAGCGTATAAAAGACATTGATCAAATTTTATGCTTAGCAGCGCTGACCAAGGAGCTTTATATATGTAGGTAGTTTTGGTTGAGTGGGTGCTGACTGCTGATATATCGGAACAGACAATCCCATTCAAAGTTCTCGATCCTTCATCCTTCTTGACAACGAGAAAATGAGAAAAAAAGAAAAACTATTCTCACTTACATACTTGTAACAATTAGTAGCCCTATACTTTCTTCTACATCATTTTCTTTACCTATCTTTGATGAAAGAGAAAATAAGTCTCAATAACGATAAAAAGCTTTTAGACACTGAATCTTGGAGTCATACCTATTATTTGATGCAATACGTATCTAGTTTCTCGTTATAAACTAAAGGCATAAGATAAAGTTATACAGAATGCAAATGTTTTATGTATCTTAATGTGATTTTCGGAAACAGTTGTCATATTTCAAGCTTAATATCACATTACTATGTTCATACTCACAATTTACTGAATATTGAGCATATAAAAATGTATTATTTTCTATATATCATGATAAAATCAACAGAATTGCCCATGCCTCTTCACTTTTACAATGAAATTTATAATGTACCACACGTGCGTGGGCTGGATATATTTGAGTGATAGAAGTAAAAGAGAAATGCTTACAAATACGGAAGGTCACATTACAGTGAAAAATATCGATTTGCAGAGATAAGCCTAATGAGATGCTGCAGAAGAAACTCTTCTTAACAACGGAAAAGTTTGGAATTATTGCTTTCACTCCTTTGAAGGTGTTGTATCAGTCTACCAAGAATGCAACATGATATGAAAAGATATTACAAAATTAAGTTAAAAGCTTAATAGGTATATATGGTATTATGACATTATGATAAAGTTCGTTAGAAAATAACCATAAAACTATAAGTAGGCTGGAATTAGCTATGTACTAACAATAATTTGGCTTAATTTATAATGTTTTATGCTTAAAATATATAGATTTTAAGTAGAAGTTTATCGTTAGATTCAATATGACATTCATTATGTATAGAACGTTACATATACAAACAACTATTACCACATTCCAACATGCTAGGAATAAAGAGGAAAATAAAAGTGGAGAAAAGAGCGAGAGGAACACTGCTTTTTCTTCTGAGATGATATATATCAGAAAGATGTCTATTAAGTAAGTATTATTCGTGAGGTAGGACTACACAATTTTAATTAATCTACTAAGTAGATCTGCTTATAAACGAGATTCCGGAGGGGAACGATCGTGTCCTTTCCTGATGTGTTCATAGCTTTAGGTGATTATGTATCTACGTATACTTGATACGAAGATTTATAAAGGTACATAATTCAAAATCAGACACAACCACCGCGTGTAAACTCTGCCATAATGCCAAATGCGTACTCTACAAGTGCCTGCTATTCGTATTGTATCGTTTTAGCAAATACTTGCGTTAATGCAAATTCTTCATCAATTTAAATCACCTGTTAAAACTGAAGCATGATTACATTAAATATGCAAAACTCGTAATATGAAAAATTATGCCACAGATGCTTTATGCTTTAAAAACTTCAAAATAAAATTGAGTTTGGAAAGGAAGGTCGTAGCTCTGTCTGTAAAAATATGTAAAGAAAACTATGATTTTCATGCATGGATGAAAGAATGAGAAATGTCTTAAAATAAAAGACAAGATCCGTACCGTACATATTAATAATTGACATATACTAAATTCGATGAAACATGCAGCGGATGGTGTTGTTAGTTCACTGACACAAATTGCACTTTCACTGGCAATAAAATTAACGAGGGAACAACAGCAACAACTTATATATGTACATAAGTTTTTACATACATGAAGAAATGCAAGAAACAGGAAACGATATAAGTAATCCAGTCTAAGCAGAAGTTATTCTACTACTATTTACTTTTTGCTTCTTTCACGCTCGTGTCATCATTTTCTATTATGTGATACACCTGTGGAAAGGTATGTCTTAAAATCCGCTAATATGATCAATGCTATTTTGACATAGGAGCAAGGAAATAATAATATAATCAAATACTGTACGTAGCAAATCGCTTACAGTGTTACAGTAGTAAATTGTACGCCCTCCTACGCTTAATCTACCTGAATCTACGCTAATAATGTTCACCTTCCAGGGAAAAGAATGCTCTACAGAAATTCTCTCTATATACTTACTACCTATATAAAAGTTCGTGATGTGAGTGAAAGTTCGGAGTAACAAGTTGAACAAAATGCGCACAATACTGCTTAGTGTGAAGATCAACGAAGATTGTCGACATGTTTGGATCTTTCCTTTCAGCCGTTCTTCAATAAATATTACTCTCCATTTCCTCCTTTCAGAGAGTTTCTCTTTCATTCATTTTTAGACATGCGGTTTCTATTTTATATTTCAAAAGCGAAATAGGAAGGAGAATGAACAAATTTTCTGTCAAACTTCGTAAGGAATCCAAGTTTTGTGCTTGATGTTCATGTCGCGAAAGTAATAAATAATTATGCTAGTAAATATTACATTTACCTGTAATAAATTATCAAGCAATAAGTTTTGCTAAAGCGAAATCAATACCTATGGGAAATCTGGCTTGGCTTTGGCTTGATCTTGATGCATAGCTTGAAGACAATGTAGAAGTCAGACGTGGTCGGGACGGTGGTACAGGATTTTCTACATATTGAAGCAACCTTTTTTTCGGGTTATAGTTTTCCATTTTCAGATTGTTAATTATCACTTTGTTCAGGCAAATTATGCAGAATACGCGGATAAAACTAAACTATACTGATTTTCTGGTCGGTGTAGATCGATATTTCTTAACAGTAGCAGTAAATTCAAAGTTCATGTTAAAAAATTTACTTATTTTATGCCATACCCAATTCACTGTGGTTGAAAAACAATAGTTTTCTTTCCGTTACATTTTAAAAGTTTATTAGTAATTTTTTGGTGACTTTTTTGGAGTTACCAAAAGGGTAATGTGAACCATGATCAGCTCAAACTCAAGGCCTATTGGTTTGAAGTTTGAAAACATTGTGGAACTAAAGATTTACCTCGACGTTTGTTGGGTATCAACCAACTTATTTACGGTAATGCAATGTACCCAATGCACTTTGAAACTAATAATGTGCATAAAATGCATACATATATTCTATAGTTAAAACGTTAAAAGTTGTACCCAATTGCTGTTAATGACATGAGTGAGGACATGTCTACAAATATACATAGGTACATGTACCTATTATAAATTATAAAAGCAAGGTCCTAAAATAGACCATTTTAGGAATTTTGCGTTTCAAATAAATATTGATGTATGCCTTTATCTCACAAATTCATATATTCATCTAGAGGATAGATCATCTGGAGAAGTTTTGTAAATACAATAAATAAAATAAAATGCAACAAAATTAATAAACAAAACTGACCACAGACGATAATCAAAATGGAATAATATTTAAAAATCAAATTGTACTAATTATTGATCAAATCGCATTCTTGAAGAAAATTTGAAGTTTATGTGGGACATTTTGGCTTTTAGTAATTAGATATCTATCTGTGTATATGTATTTGTAAATTGTATATGTGACACTGCCATTATTTCCACAGTTAATGAGAACATCTCATTATCGTAATTATGGGAGGGTTTGTTTTGTATTGTTAGCAATGAAGGGACTCAACCAGTATTCTAGTGGAAATCTCTTATATTTGGCTAACGTTGAACGTTGGATTAAGCCGGTTTACCAAACCATTAAATATTGACATTAAGAAGATATTATCATTTATCATCTTTGCATACAAGACAAAAATCCATCATCTGAAGGTTTTCTCAGAAGATTGCGCTGGTCAGTTAGTTTATCATTATCTATAATGTTGCAATGTTAGTTGGAGTTAGAAATCCTTCCATCTACAATATACAGTACGAGTATGTCATATAATATGTGTATGTATTTTTTGTCAGCCGAGGACTACCACAACGAGATACGTTAAACTTAAACCTACGTAGTTTATCATTACCAGCGAACCTAAACACCAAATGCGATGTAAGTTACTAAAACGCTTCCCTCATCGCATCATGTGTTAAGATTCTCAAATAACTTTAGCATATTCAAAAAGCTTTATGACTTCCTCGTAGGAGCTATTTGTTGACGTTACTTTTCCATCTACCATTTACCTGCATCAATATTTACATCGAATATTTTAAAGTTAACTTCAACTTCAACACATCATCTTAAGCAGTATTGCATTGTCTATCACGGGGGAAATGCTGTTCTCCATGGAGTGAAGTGGATGTTTCAGATAATGAAACGGTCGACACGAATCGACTACTTATGTACTAGTAAAATGTTTGACTTTAAATATTAGGTATATGCTATCCATCTGTGATGGTATCTGTGCTGTACAGAAGATAACATTCTACTTTTTACGTGACCAAATAATTGTAACTATAATTAACTTAACTTTACGAAATTTCACTACTCTACGATTCTTGCTCAGTTGGTCTAAAAAATAAGGATCATTGGAATCATGATGGTTGTATACTACGATATATTATGTCATAATGCACAGCTCACAGTGCAAGACAAATTGTTATTTATCATAGTCTAGTCTAGTCTTTAGTCTTTATACTGTTAAAACAAAATACCATTTTTTCTTCGCCAGTAAAATATTCGGCGAAATTTCGATCAACATGAGTAACTATTCCGGCTTACTTAGCTAAATTTTATAGAAATGTAATCAGGCAATGCTTGGATTTAAAAAAATACGATAGTTTGCTGAAAACCTAACGGACAGATTCAATAATACTGATAATTTCAAGTACAATACAATATATCTTATATTATATTCGTGTATTCATTCGAACAAAGAATAGGCTCAGGGATAAGGCGTTCTATTATTAGGAATTGGTAAATGCTACTAAAACACATAATGTGCAACAGCTTCTCGTGGCTCGAGAGTTTAGTTCATCGGGTTCACAGATACGTGTACTATGTAAAATTTGTTGATGGATGGTTTCGAATCCTAAAGTGCTACAGTCACATCATATTATTAAGTTAGGTTGTGATGGGGTACATCTAAAAATAAACCGTTTGGGTTCATGAGTTTCAATAGTTCAAAAGGTTCTACTTGCTTTAAGCCTGTGTGGCATCAGCTTTGTTGGGATAAAACCGTGGTCTTATGTGAAAAGGTACTTTCTTTGGTCCATATCCTACCCCGAATGGTAATAACCATAGAGGACCAATAACCCTTTCCATATTTAGGAAGAAAGATTTAACTGACTTAAGCCTGCAGCCAGAAGGAAACTATCACTGTATGTTCAACTCGTTCAGTAAAATGAGAGTTTAAAAGTTTACCACGTATGTTTGATATGAGATGATATTTGACTTGACCTATAACCTTATACTTACTAAAATTCAGTTAAAAAATTTATGCTTTTTTGGATTTTCAAAAATAAATATTTTTCTTTGCTGCATAACAATCTACCTAGTTTAACCTCTAAATGCAGATGGGTATCTTTGAAATACTTTAGAATTAGAAATGAACAACAGATGCATGTCAATATTGTGTGTGGATAGTAAATTATATTCAATAATATTAGTTGCCTTCCCATTGTAAATGATTCTATTTGGCATTGATTCCAAACTTCCAATGGGATTTTTTCGTCGTGAGAAAACTTACACATGCATAGAATTTGCTGATCTGGAAATGAGGAAATGGTGCAGGATGAAAGTTGAAGTGATTTGCCCACGATCATCAAGGGGAACATAATTCATAGCAAGCAAAGATGTTCATTCCATTTCGGTAATCACACTTGATTTGAATCAACGGAAGCAAACATTTATTATGTTTTCTTGGATAATTCTGATTCAGACACATCTTGCTACATACAAAGTACGTATGTATATAGCTCTATGAAACAAAGCTTTTAGCTCACAATTTCGAAAACTGGATCGACATTTTTAAAAACGCGTTTGTTACAGATAAAAGAGGGAGCAAATTTTTTATGTTTCTGCAAACTGCAAAGCTCTTCCCTTAGTATTGCTTATTGCTTCTACTATCATGTTTTCACAACATGCGTGGGTGGATGCACTATGTACTCAACTAAAATCTCTAAAGCTGTTGCTATCTTGCTGCATTGACCTTTCTCATGGTATAGTAAAGTGTATAATAACGGTAGGTTTTTATTATATTTAAGCAAGCATCTCGTAAACTATTTAAATGATCAATACGAACATGAAGATGTAATGCGTGAATTTGTGAATATTAGCTTACTTTTGACGTGGCCATTTCGTGCAGACATGACCTGTGCAACATCTTTTGAATTGAAATGGGCTACCGATGAATGCGAGAGTGGTTGTGTGCTCGTGCTGACGATATGGTGTTGGTGTGGGACTAGATCATCGTCTTCCGGTAGCATTCCAATGGAATGGCAATTTATCAATTGTTGCTTTCCAAATTTGCTTGAACTTGACATAATCACTCCTGCCGAAGCGCCGTTACAATTTCCAAACCCTCCGGCAATGTTATACCCGTTACTACTACCCATTTTGATAGGACTTTTTGTCGTCTGTTCCACAACTGAGTGATAGTGATGCATGGTTAAAACAGAGAGAACCAAATATCACAAATTTGTTGATTGAAAGCAAGACGAGCGAAAGTACAATATAGTATACAGGTATTTAATTGTATTGTTACTACTGAAAATTTAATTAAATATGCAAACGCAAATAAGGAAAGTAGTACACATATTGATAATTGAACTACACAAAACGATAAATCAATAGCAAGCATAGCCTTCTATAAAAAATGGCAGCACTTTCATCATAAACAGGGATAAAGGTTGATTATAATATTTATAATATGACGGGGAAGGAAAACGAAACAACAGTAAGACTTGAACGCAATATCGATCAAAACTAGTCTGGTTCTTAAATGGAAACTCTATAGTGCAATAATGATGAGCTATTATATACAAGTTCAAGCCAGATACATAATAATAATTTATACATGGATTGCCCTCCTCCAGATATTTCTTCTTTATTCCACGGAGCTATCGTTTTTATAATCTACATACATACCGTGGAATAGCAGCTTGTTAAAAATTTGCTAGTCTTCAAAAGTGAATTGCATATTTGTTTATGTATGCGGGAACCCGCCTGACCTATTATTAATTCCAAGCTTGAGCATGTACACAGCATAAATTTTTAATAACTTTTTTGTAATAAAAGATGTGTAAAACGAACAAATAATGTATAAAATACGAACATTTATTCGGCTACTTTCGATTTTTCTGTCAAAATGTCCTTTACACAATTATAAGGTCAGTGCTGAACATCAAATTTGTTTTTTGTTTACTTAATAGCACTTATCATTTCATTGCTAAAAATAAACGCTTTCGCGAAAAATTTGCAAAATGCAAATTATTTGTTTTTTCTAATGATCAGATTTCAGAGTTAATGTTACAACGAAACGGTTCAATGGACTCATCTTAATATTCCATAAAAGATAAAAATGTTTATATAAAGAGAAAGGCGGTATGTGGTTATCTACAAAATACTATCAACTTGTGCCCAAATGTATACGTGGCTTGGAATTGGAGGAAGTTAAGAGAAAAATAAAAATGCTTTAATGCTCAGCCAGGCAGAAACATTGCCTTAAAAGACCTGACTCTGATAACACATGTATGAGGGGTAATATGATGACAAAATATTGATCTTTTCAAAAAACAATACAAATAAAGCTTTAGCCTGACATCGCTGACTATAGTAGTCCATACACAAATTAAAATATGACTTTAGCACACTCTTACATATTTTAATAAGCACATATCAATAAATATTGCACAACATATCTTTCATTTTTTTATATTTTATTTACTCAAAAGCATTAGGCATATCTTAATAATAAAAGTAGCAATAATTTTGGATGATAAAAAAATACATACATTGATACAGGGCTTCTGTTTAGAGAACGCTCCTGGGATCGTGTTGCTCTTCTTGTGGATAGTTCAAAAAATAATACTTCTTGCTGGATGTGCTCTTTTGAAGGTCTTTCCTTGTTCTTCAAAACCAACAACAACGCAAAATAGATGTGGATGATGATGACGTACGTACGCTACCACAATAATTTATTGTGGTGCTTATGTATATAGTACTTGACTTGTAGTACTGTTGATAGCTATATATCCTAGTCAACTTATTGTAGCATCAAATAGATACTACTACACATTCATACTAGTACTTTCATCGCTTCTCATTTAGTAGATACTGTTGATGTCCTATATACTACTCCATGAACTTATACTTTACTTTACTATGCGTGTTTAAAAAGAAAAGAGAAGGTTGCTTGCTGACTACTTCCCTTCAATTTATATTTCGACAATTCTACCATATAACATTAAAAACACATCACATAACATAGACAGTAGTCTCAACTCTAGCACCAAACATACCTAAGCACCTGGACGGGTATGCAGTAAACTTACACACAACAATTTTCTAGATTGTTATCCTTTAATATATTATTTGATTATCCAATTTTCAGCTAGCAATAGCAAAGATCATCCGCTTGCCGTTTTGCTTTTTAAATGCGAACGATGAAAAATAGAGGTCCGTGTTATAGTACGCAAAAGTATAGATCCTTGATAAAACACTACTTTATTTCAATATCCATTGATTTCTCCAGAATTTGCACAACACTATGGAGGTATCTTTTTGTGACAATTGTACATTCTTCACAGACATAATATGTAATGTCAACACCAAATATGTATTATAACATACGAATCAACCGGATAAAAATAGAGTATTTTAAATCACTGCACTAGGGAAATCAAGTTTTTATTTCACTTAGAAATTTACTACTAATGTATGTCCATTTTATAAATACATCACACACATTGATGAGCTATATTGATGAATAGCGCTGTTAAAAAGAAAGAACCAAAATAATCAATATTTTAAACTAGTTCTCATGTCATAATTTAGTAAAAATAATGCATGGTGCAATGTGCAAAAATGTGCAACTACCTATAAGACAAAAGGTAAATGTAGAACAAAAACTTGATGGCAGAGGCTCAATAAAGTATGAATTTAAGTAAAAATTAAGCTTTTAAACTATACTTTATTATAAGCGATTTAAAAATATTTTAGCGGTAATTAAAGATTACCTTGTGCAATTCTTCATTTAATGTAAACACGTGCGATATTAACAATAGGCATAATCATGAAGACTTTTCCGCTTATTGAATGTTGCTTATATAGCTTATGGACTTGTTGAATTGAATGTTTTGTGCTTTGTTTTGAATTGTTCATGCATACAAATTGTAATTCAGTTCACTGTAAACATTCTTTTTATAGAGACGGATTTTGACGTGTTGCTTATGTATTTGTGATTATAAAGCTCATGAGCGGTACAAGTTCATATAATAATTACTTAAATCTAGTCACTGGAACTTCCAGTGATAATGGACGTTACAGAGTAAAAAATATTACAAATTATTGTACACCAATGACCGGGAAGTTTATTGCTTCCGTCTTTGATCACTGCACTACATGTCACACGCGGATCTGCAAACCACAGGAACCACTTTTATTTTTAGACCAGTATTGTTGCGCTGTTTCATTTTTCTAGTTGCCAAACCCTTCGAAATTATCACAGAAGTAGTAACAATATTTAAAAATTTAAAGCTTGAACTTTACATATTACCCTGTAACCCTGAATGACTAATGGTAAAACTGACCTCTAATGTTAGTTGCTGTTACTTTTTACGCTAAGAAAGAAATACTAAAAGTTTCCTTCATCTAATAAAGCTTCCAACTTCCAAGACAAGCTGGTTCCAGCTCAACACAAATTGTTAACAAACCAACGAATAATCAAGAGAATCTGTATAGTTAGGCATAATGCAAATAATCAAATATACACATCGCGATTTAATTGAGGACACAACAGGAAACAAGCTTAAGATTTCTAAATATAAATTTTATATTGCTTCACTGCTCCAGCCAGCCCCTCTTCTCCTCACATTTTCTCTCTCTGTCAGACTCCCTCCTCAGAAGAAACAAATGAACTCGCTGCTGCTATAAAAGGTAGTAGCACAAGTACTGGTAGTAGGTTGCAAAGCGTAAAGCGACTCTTGGTGCACTTGTAGGATTCCATTTTTAAGCATTTAATGATCAAATACGTCAATACATGTTATAATAGTAGTATTTGTGAGAACTCAATGTTGTTACGTCTGACTATATTATGTAGTATGCCAATAGTAGTAGTTTTAGTTGTAGTTGTAAAGAGCAGTGGGTAAGGTAAAAAAATTTTGAAATAATATGCGCACAGAAAGATTCATTCGCTCAACCTAACGAACTGGTTGTGTTGAAGTGAATTTGATCAACGTGCACAACAACGCTCGCTCGCAAAAGCTAAGGCATGCTCTGTTACTGACAACGCTGATTATAAGCATAGCAGAAATATCAAAACCTCGGTCATTGTAAATTTTTTACCCAAACTACTACCACCGTCTTTCCACTCAAACTAGTTGGTATACCATCATAGCCAGTTTTGTGATTAAAAAATCGGCATCAAACTCTTTTTTATAACTTGCTGAATAAACGCAATTCATCAGTGATATGTGTATTTCAACGTACTCAGTAAACTCTGTTGCTGCTGATGATGATATGCTATTATTGAATGTTTTTTCTATCTACACAGGCCAAGTAATGGGAACTGCACATTTATACTCATCAGAATAATATTTTTCTGATTTCAATGTTTGCTAGACATGCTAGTATGCTAGACACGATAATTTTATAACAGGTAAAATATGTACATTTTGTATAGTTTATAGGCATCACTCTATAATACCATTAAGTTCTCAGGTAGGTTTGCATTGTTTTTTACTCACTTTGCACTTTACTATCTTTATGTAGCAAAACAAGTAAATGTTATATTCTTCCATTCATTTTATTAGTTTATTTTTCATACCTTGTTCTTCTACCTTAATGTTATGATCATTGATCTTCCTATTATACCACCGATGGTTTCAGCTTTCTTGTTCGGGATATTTTTTGCGAATCGTTGTGAATTTCTTTTTGCATATTATTTTCAAGTTCGACTTGTGAAACAATCGTACTAAAATTTAAAAGTTTAAGGAAAAAATAAAATTGTATATAATCAGATTCGCTGAATTCTAGTTTTATCTGAGAAAATACTAGTCCTGACGGAATCAGTAGACATTGTACCTACCCAAAAGTACATTTTCATGCAGTAATGAACATTCAATCTTCTTGGGGAAATGCATAATTCATAACACTTAATAAAATTATATAAATTGTTTCTAACACACGCTACATTTATTTAACAGCCGGCTCATAATGCAACTGACGATGGTGACCTTATTGGAATTTCAGATTTAAGAATTGAATGACAGTCATGGTGTAACTGCTTGTATTATTTGCATTACTACTTGGGCGTAAGGGTGCAGTTTACTGGCTTTTGGCATTTAATACTTTCGATCTCACTTTTTACTCCCAAAATATTCAACTCTGGTTATGTACTGATAACTGCTGACGAAGTGTTTTGCATTTTCACAATCTTACACTTAATCGGAGTGAATTAAGTACATGCAACATATATAGTATATAGTAGGCCTTTTCATATTCTAGTGGGTCTCTGAACCTGCATGAAGCCAAGATATTATAGTAAATTAGACCACCATATATATATCGTGCGTCATCTGACTAAAAACAAACACATCATTTACTCCATCTTTACTAATAATAAACTCTTCAAACAAAATAAATTGTTATTTAAGGACAGAATCAGTGATCAATGCAGATTATAGGTAAATTATATGATTCATGGTGGTAAATAAGCGAAACAAATATTTTTTATGAATTATTTAACTTTATATTTATACATACAGTAACACTATTTAGTTAGCCAGCTTCGGTATGGGCACACATTATGTTCATGTTCTTTATGCATGATATTGATTATATGGCTGATCAGAAAACATCAAGTAAGTAATACTCTTATAATAGTAGTCGCATTAAAAAGTTGAATTTGATAGCAAAATTTTTGCGTAGTGGAAGCTGCAAGCAATCTTTATGCCGTTTGTGCTACCATTTCATGTAGAGAATAGAATCGTGAATATCGTGATAATGCTTTTTAGTAGTTGAAGTTGGCTTGTCAGTGTTTTAAAAAAGCTCAACAACTCTCAATATCATGTAATGCTAACTTCTCATAACAAAATGTTTACTCCAATTCCAGTACTTGTGCATTGGGCCACATCATTTTTTAATCTTTATTCTTATCATCTAGCAAGTTACAGGTTAAGCAATGCATGGAATGTTGTATGATAGGTCTATCTCTTTCTGTGATTCAGAACCACTAACCCAAACATGTTCTGTATGTAATGCTAGAAACATGATTGGCAAGATATGCATTAGTTTTTATCATGATATAATTTTATAGAAAAATTTTCATCCACAGTCAAGTATTTATGTCTTCTCTTTTTTAGAATAAATATTCACACATGAAAATTCAATAATACGAACAAAATTGAATACGAAATAATAGATTTCGCAAATTATAATCTTACTTATTCTACCTGTGTGAATAATAACTGCTGCAGGGTGGTGGGAACGATGACGATGACCCAAGTTTACTATATGCATATTCATGTGTTCATTATATGTCTGTTTGTATAATGTTGTATTCCTACTTTATTCTTTATCGTTGAAAGTTGGAGACATAAACTTACAGCTATCAACTTGTTACCTCAACCTCAACTTTAAGAGACTCACTGAGACAAATAATATTGTATGTTCTTCTATAAATAGAACGTTCGTTGGCGATATAAATATACGATGTAATGTAATCCTTTTTTACCTTATAACTTTTGTGACCCGACAAGGATAGAAAAAACAATATGCG
>JAQFYG010002464.1:0-14742 GCA_034694325.1 Entomobrya corticalis
CAAAAAAGAGTTCATTAGCTTTGGTGATTTTACCAAACATTTTATGCGGCACACCCGAGAAACAATCTGCCCTTGGAGAATTTATCTTTGGTATAATATCGTGTTTTAAAATAGTGCAATAAGTAAATTGTGATCACCGTTTTTTGTAGTTTCCGCAAAATTTAGTTTACATGTTCAATATTCATAACGTATTTTAAATGGGGTTTCATTCATTTAAATTTCCAAATAAATTTTTTAATCTTTTACTTTACTTTTGTTTTTTTTTTGCTATCGTTTTTGTGAAGTTTTTTTATCTATCGTCTCATTAACTCATTAATTTTTTGCCTCTGAAAATGAAGATGAGATCCAGGAACTAACAAACTAATTACAAATAATCGGATGCTTATTCAGAAAATGTCTCATTTTCCCCATATTTTGATGTCAATAATCAATTATTAATCGGTCATGTCATCAGAGAGGACATGGTTAAGTGGAAATTCAACATTTCGTTGCATTATTAAACTAAAGCTATGTACAACAAATATAAAATCAGTACACATATTGACTTTGTTTGTGCCTCCTGTTTCAACTGTTAAGTTTGATACAAAACAAAATGCTGAATATTGTGCCCCTTTATAGTGTCGTTCTTCTATGCAATACTAATGGGCTACTGCTTGTCAGAGTCATCAGCAGGGAAACAATTCCCCAAATATTGCTAAAATATAGCTGTACAACAAATATAAACGCACTTTGATTTTTGATTTTTTGAGACATAAAGTTTAGGTTAATTTTTAAGAATTGTCTCAACATTGACTCCACATAATCTTACAATGTTGCCTAACTATACTACGTCCCCAGTAATTGATCAAAATAGTTTATCATCCAGCCCACGGTCTCATACATATACAAATGGCTGTGCAACTCACAAAATAATTCTAACGTGTCCCGTTTTATATGCACCAAAGGGTAAAATCGGGTAAAAAACCGTCAAGTCTTATTTTCGATTGTGTTGGGACTTTTGCTTTGCAAAATGAGCCTTTTACTGTGAGTATGTAAGTTGTAATTGTATTACAATACATGATGGCCTTAAAAGTTTTCATGATTATATTTCAAATTTGTCATGTTTGTCACATGTTTATCACTGCCACCACCCCAAAAGGTTGCAGTTTTAAAATGTTATGACCTTTCTTAATACCGTCGCTTATGACCCAAAATTGTTAGACAACAAATAACGTTGCTTGTGAATATCTTACAAATTCACTTTATTCTGGAGAAGATCCAGTTTTGTACTTGGCAATAAGGCTGAAGGAATATTTGTGGACTTTTTTCCATTGCATCACTGCAATGGTTTTGACGAAATGCTCATAAAACTGAAATTTTTTGTGCTAAAGTGAAAAGAGTGAAGTGCATATGATTTCTCGTAGAAAGACTGGTCTATGAGTCCTTTGGTCTTTTCTATTTCCCTTTACTCCAGCATGCTCTTCGTTTTATGTTGGGGCAAGATATTGTGAACGAAAAATGAATTGTATTAATACGTTTTTCACAAACGGTAATCCAACGCTATTCTGTCAGTTTCCGGTGTTCCATAAAGAAATAAGGCCACGTCTGTGTCTATTGGTTTTTGCAAACTTTATGGAGCTCAGTTTAGTCGAGGTAACAGCGGGCCCCACAAGAACCTTTTTTCATTATTGAACCAAGTCTACTCTCCTTTTTGTTTTGACTTT
This sequence comes from Entomobrya corticalis, assembly GCA_034694325.1. Taxonomy (NCBI): domain Eukaryota; kingdom Metazoa; phylum Arthropoda; class Collembola; order Entomobryomorpha; family Entomobryidae; genus Entomobrya; species Entomobrya corticalis. The sequence continues at coordinate 1,704 of JAQFYG010002464.1, forward strand.
CTGTTTTTCTAAAACTGAAAAACAATAGCCCGATAACTTATTTATAATTTATGCATCGTCATCAAGACGAAAAGAAGAAAATGTTTATTAAATGATATTTTTGCTATCATATTATGTGTCGATCTGGAAGTAAAAAACACAAAAGATTTTGGAATTCCGATTAAATATTTTATTTATTGACCAAAACTAAACAAGAAAGTAGTAGACAATGATCGTATAGATTAAACGTTTAAGTAAAAACACAACACCATCAAACAAAAATCTTCATCAAGAATTCTAGAAGAACCTATGAACCATCAACATCTAAGTAATCAGTATATAGAATCTAAGCAGTATTTTGTTTTGTTTTGATTTTAATAGATAGTAAATATCCTAAATTGTTGCATTAATAATTCGAAAATTGTTCAATGTGAGTTACTTTAAAGTACACCGACGGAAGGAGTGAGGAAAAGATTTATGAGTGCCCCATTTGCAAGTTTTTTACATTCTGGCAATTTCACACTGCCCAAACTTACACATAACGGGAAAATTCCTTTTGACTGTGACATTATCCACCAAAAAATTACAAAAGACGGAATGCTCAACGACATAATCGTCTTGATATGTCCAGAGAATGCTAATGACTTTAAATTTCAAATATGCGGAAAATAAAAAATTATCTAGCGGAAACGAAATTATTTCTGCTATTTGGGAGGAGCAATTAAATAGTTTTATTTATTTTAATTTAGCTTTAATTTATTTACTTTATGATAAACTTAACAAGTGAAAATGTTTTCATAATGTTCAAAACTGAAAAGTGAAAATATTAGTTTAAACTGATTGTGTAAATGGATGATTGGGAAAATCACTTGTTATTCCCATATTTACAAAATGATCTGTTTAGACTCATATTGAAAAGATAAAATGTTATAATTTATGTGTTTAAACAAGTTTTTGGCTTGCACAAAAGATTTCATTAAAAATTTAAAATTACAATTACATTTAATTTTAACTAACTTTAAATACGTATGCTCCAATAATTACAATTACAAAAAAATACCTACAAACGTAGCAACAATGATTATTTATTTACTTATATTTTTATTCTGTCTGGAAATATCTGTAAATATAACGTCATTTAAATAAATTAATTGTGACATGTTTTTACATTTTGCAACTTGAGAAGGAAAAAGCTATCAACTCTCAGCGTTAACTCAATCTTAATAAATACCAGTAAATAATGCATCTATTACAATAAGTAGAATTTTATGCTTGCAATATATAGTAAAAATATATGTATCATTATAATATGATTACTTTTGTAACCACAGTTAACTTTTTGACAACGAGATATGAGTTTCTTTTTTGTTTTAGAGGTACTTGTATGCACCATGATGATTTTGCATTGGCTGGTTTGGCTTTTTTACTACAATTAGCTTCATTGTTTCTCTTCAATATGTCGGCGAATGTGATTAAACAGAAGACATTTTTGAAAGAACGCTTTATTGCCAAAAAGACAACTGAATGAGTGAAGTCACTTTTCATTATCGTTTACGTTACGCTTTCGTTTGATATGAGAAACAAGCTCTTTTGGAAAGACGAATCCCTTTTTACAGACATTACAGGAAACTGGTCTCTCCATCAAGTGTTTCCTTTTTATGTGACTGTTCATGTCCGATATTGTTGTAAATTCAGAGCCACAAAGTTTGCAGCTGTGTGAGTTTTCTCCAGTGTGTACGAGAATGTGATTATTCAAACCGGTTTTGGAAGTAAAATTACTTTCACAAAATATGCAGAAATGTTTGTTTTACTGATAAATTCCATGTGTGTATGTGAATGTTCTGTAAGTCGGCCTTTTGAAATAAAACAAGCTCCGCAAGGATCACATTTGTAAGGCTTTTATTTTAAATGATTATATCTCATGTGCTGTATCTTTGCACTTAATTGTTGGAAACACTCATCGCATAATTCGCAGTTGTATGGCTTTTCTCCCGTATGACTTCGAAAATGATTAACTAAACCCCATTTATATTGGTATGCTTTGTCACAAAACGCGCATGCATAGGCCGGAATATTACCACTGGAATGTATATTTAGATGACGACGCAAATTAAAGAATTGATAAAATGTCTTGTTACAATGATTACTGGAATATGCCTTCACGATAAGATGAGTTTATTCATGGCGTCTTCAATTAGAACTACTTAAGAAGGTTTTCAAACTTATTGAGCATTGGAAAGGTTTGTTTTCGGTGTGGTGAACACTCTCATGGCTGATTTTTAGTGCGCGAGTTCTAACATCTTTTCCGCAAATCGAGCACTTTAAATGTTTTACATCAGAATGAGTTAACACATGACGAATTAAAACATGTTTTGTTGAAAACAATTTGTTACAAACGGAACACTTGAAACTTTTTTCACTGTGCACACACCTTATATGTTTGTTAAGGTCACTAACAGAAATTAATTGTTTGTCACAAATCTCGCATTTATGATTAAGCTCTCCTAGGTGGCGTCTGACATGATCCTTTAAATAACTCTCTTGTGTAAAGGTTTTGTCACAAAGGTTGCAAGGAAATTTAATTCTCAAATGAACGGATCTAACATATAAACGCTTTCCTTCTACTGATTTGAAGCTTCGGTTACAGTTATTGCATGGATGCATCTTTTCCCTTCTATGTTCCAACTACTGAATATAAACAGAAAACAATCCACAATTAGCAATGCCTTGTAATCACAATTCAAAAAATTATTATGAAAGCCATTTAAGTAACAAATATTATGTTTTTATTTAAAATACTTTAAAAAATGAGAGGTATTGCTTTTTCAATTTCCAACTTTGCAGGAATGTTTACAGCTAAATGTCAAAATAAAGATGGTCAATGCAAAAAAGTTTTGACTATTTATTTTAAAAACTATCGAAAGGAAAAAAAAAGAACTGACACAAGTATGAAAACAATTATTTTGCTGTATTTGGTGGGTAAAACTCAAACAAAAAATACAAAAAATTTTACTCGGTTAGCTTCTGTCGTTTTGATCCATTAGTACAAACTTACGTTGAAAGATACCACATTAATAAACATGTTCTAGACACCATATTTTTGCATACACAAACTTGACTAGCTTTATGTGGTATCGTTTACTTATTTTAGATTTTTTAGATATTTTTATAAATTGCATTAAACATGCACAAGATTACATGTATACAAGCCTGCCTGCATACAGATTAGGTTTGTCTGTTCTACATAACGAAAGAGAGAGCATATATTTCTGTGTACTTTTTATGTAAATTCAAGTATTTATCTTAGCAATAAAATGCAGTAAAGTCAAAACTCCAAATAAAAGCTTCATGTGTTTTGGAATTTATTACTTGTCCTTTTTATTCATTTTTTAAGTTTTGTGTGTATTCAAACAAAAGTAGTAGTGTGTGTTTCAACATAAATATCTATTGAACAAGTCGTTGAAGTATTATACATATACAGCAACCTTTTATTTTAAACTTTTGCTTTAACACAACTAAATCGTTTCAATTTCTCTACAGTTGGTTTAAACTGCAATAACAATCTTTAAAGAACGCAACATCAGTGAACAGAGTTGTACACAGGTACTCAAGTACGTATCTTGTGCATGTTAAAACACTTCGGTTTGCTTTTCTGAATCAGTAAAATGCAATAGGTATGCATTATATTTATAAAATAAACCATATTCATTTCTTAGGAATATATTCTTCAATATAAAATACTTACAAATACACACTACTATTTCAAAAATAGTTGTTTTTTGAATGGATTATATCAAGCTCACTTTTAACAACATATTAAGGATTCTCGGAACAGTTTACTTTCTTGGATATATTTTTACTCGTCCGGTAAACGACTAAATAGCTTGGTACATCATGTCCGTGTGTTTGCTTCTTTTTAATAGAATGCAGGTATAAACTTGAATACCGCAAATTTTACTGCCCATAGTTATTATTACAGAAGCGTACAATCGAGATAATTTTGAGAAGATCCAAGAAGCTGTTCAAATCGCACGTAGTACAATCTTTTATAAAGTACATCATTATTTTTGCAGTCAATTCTTTCAGGTGGACTTAAATTTTATCAATGATGGGAATTATACAATAAAGGGTGGTCCATAAAACACGGATACATTTTCTATTGCTTGTTATTTCTGGAAACGAGACTTTTGCACCTTGAGTCGGATGTTGATTTAAAGGTTAAAGTTTGCGCTTTAAAATAAGATGCATATTGAATAGTCAACTTAAGTTTTGTCATAGATCTTAACTGTTCTCTTTGATGCTCTTGAATTGCATTATTCTAACTCGGAAATTTTCTTCCAGCAAGTTACCTTACTATTACGTACTGTTCTTTTAAGTAGACATATAAACCTAATTTGCACACAATGGCAAAGCAAACTCAAATATGTTAATTCCAGAAAAAACCTTTCATATCCCTGGTGTAATGCTAGTCAATATATAATCCTTAAAGCGTAAAATGCTTGTTAAAAGGCAACTAATATATTTAACCTTTGCAATTTCCTAGGTTCGTAGATACATGTACCATACATATATGATATTCAAGACATGTTTTGTGAACATGAGTGTTCATGCAAACTGTGTCAAAATTGACAACAGGAAACGCAACAGCCAGTGCAAAAATTGTAGCTGTCAATTTCTGTTCATGCAAGCGCTTCGCAAGATTTTTACCAAAAACTTCTCTCGCTGTAAACACTGGACAAACTGCTATTAACTTACTTTTCTGAAGTTTGTACATGCGTAATTTTGTTGGCTACATTATAAATGAAAAATCTAGAACAACCTTTGACATATACGGGATTCACTGAACTTTGAAAAAAGGAAGTTGTAAAAAATTCCGGAATAGATGTTCAAAACCAGAATAACTACAATCCAATATTTTGGGAACATAGACGATTAGATAAAAACGATATGGTCATTGTTTTTAGGGCAAAGGGTTGCCTTAAAAACTATATATCATTTGTCTATGTCTAATGAAGAATAACTAAAATTTACAGCTTTAAATTTATATCCGCGTTTTACAGACCACCCTTTATAAAAGGCATGCTTGATTTTGTAATGAAAAACACTGTTGCGTTTGTTATTGCAGAGACGGCCCCTTCTAAAATTGGAAAAAAACCGTCTTCACAATAACAAACACGCAGCATATGTCTATCTTGAAATCAAGCATATGCTTCTTATATTATATAGTTCCTTTAATTAACAAAATCTAAGTCTTTTTAAAAACAGTGGCTTTTAACAATGATCACTTGGAAGGGAATAAGAGGTAAAACGACCGACAGATGATGATAGTTTCTGATTTATCAATTTATTCTTCTCTAAAAGTTTCCAACAAAATAGTTAATTATTTTATCAAAATACTGTAAACCTTTGTGAAGTGGAGAACTACAAAATAAATGATCCGGTTTTTTCTTCCTCAAAGAAAAATGCTTTGGATAATTTTAACAGGTTACTTGTCTTCGTGAGTGCTAAAAAGCTAAATAATAATACTTTTTATTATAAGGTACCTAACTCGTGGCTCTAACCATATGAAAATGCAGAAGAAACGCCGTTTTCTTTATTTTCTATAACCTACCTGCACACAACAGACACGCAAAGACAAAAATAACTGAAATGGTCGCATTTTTGGGAAAGAGTTCACTTTTGAGAATGGAAATCGCATTGTTTTTTTTGCGCGTTTTTTGATAAAATGTTTCTGTGCTTAAACAAAAGCTTGTTCAATGCTATCAGCTATCACCCTGTCGATTATTATCATCACATATTTTAAATATGATATAAGTACTTGTAAACCATAATTTTAAAAGCAAAGATGCATATTTTGATGCTTTTGTGTTGTCTTTAAAAATGAAAACCCATTTTATGTATTTTATTTCGTTACTTGTGGATAATGCGTTTTGGTGTTTTTCTATTCCGTTGCACTTTGCGCAGTTTTCATACAGCCTATACCAGTAATGCTTGACAGTTCGAGGACATAATAATATGCCACCTCGGGCCGTTCTTGAAATGGAGGAATTTTGAAAAATAATTAGAACTTATCGCCTTAAAATCACTTGAAAATCCTTGTGTCATATGCCACTTCTTTGCAACAAATGAGAAATTGGTTTCAACTCTGATAAAAACTTTATAGGCTAAGCAATCAAAATACTTTAAAACAAGTTTAATTTTATGATGCTTTATCGTTTATTTGATTTTCATAATTTAACCAACATCATAAGTAGTATAGTATGAATTACATCTATCATGCATTGAAACATTTACAGCAAGCAACTATTAACTATTGATGCTTTCATCTTACTCGGTTCATAACACCAACAGTTTCTTAATATTTTAATTTGAATACATGATTGCAATGAAATGCAGTTGTATTTTCAACAAACTATATTCCAGGGTGTTTCAAGTCAAATATTAAAAACTAGAACAAAATTCAAATCAACAAATACATGAGGTTTTCAAATGAGTCCAGGCACTTTTCTGACTAAGCTTTGAAGGACTTCCGGTTCATGAGACGCCTGCGTAGTTCGTCGGTCTGCACAGCCTGCAGCCCCCACCAACCACCCCCTGTCCACTGACCACCGATCAAATCTTAATATTTTGACACCTTTAATTTGTCTTTAAAGTCCAGTAGTCATGAGTACCTCGCCAACCCGCAGTGACTCCATTCCACTCTTTAGAAGTTCAGAAAACAAATAGTGGAAACCTTGTAACATCAGAGGTCACCATAAATTCCGGCTGCCCAGGACCATACTTAGATCTCACAGCTTCGTCAGTTTCGTTTCCTGGTGTCGGTGAACTTGGAAGAGACTCAAAACATAACAATTGACCACAGGATGGATTCACGTTCAACAAAAGCCTTAAAAGATAATAAAATTGAATGGGGTAAAATGAAAATTTCAATTAGTTTTATCCCTTCTTAAGGTTTAATTTTAGTTGGCCATATGCAATTGCACATTATTTTATGATTGGATTCTAATGTCAATGTAGTGTCACATTTGTTTCAGACTATTTATTTGATCAAACTACAACAAAAATAAGTGGCATCTCATTTGTTTGAAAAATGTCCCAATTTTCGCTAGTCATCAATTATCGAACATTATCATTGAAAAGTGATCAAATAGATCAGTCAAATGCATTTAATCACGTTTGAACTTTCTTTGAGATTCTCCTATGGATTTCCGTCCAGCTTTTACATGCACTTTTAAAGGATGTGAAAAATTACGAAAATCTAATATATTGGCGGTATTATGAACCCGATTAAATTTTAAGCATGGAACCGTATTTTTATTGGCATTGTTGAATTGTGGTATGCAAAAAGTACAGTGTAAATTTATCAGATCACTGATCAGAAAAAGTAAACTGTTGTTGTTCTGGTGGCCGGCGTCAAGATGACCGTATGGCCAAAGAAAACCAATGGCCTCGAAAGCTAGGATGCACGTACGCCATAAATATAGTGAGTAAAATTTGATTGTTAAAAAAGATATTTTTCAGTACAAAATATTTGCACGTAGGCACAAATATTTAAAAAAGAAGTAATTTTTAAGGCGATTATTTTTTATAGCCTAATCCCGAACCTGGTTAGGTACATTTTTGGTTAAGGAGTTGTATGTACCCAGCAACTTATTTACTTCACTTATTTAAAAAGGGGCAAACCATACCTGGCACTGTTAACTTCATTTGTTTGTTTGTTTGTTACAAAAAGATTTAAAAAATACAAAAGACTTCGAGGAGAGCAAAATACATGAGACACGTTTATGACGTAAATACAATGTACATTTATTTCAGTTGCACGTCGTCTGTTTTTTCAGATTTGCTAACAATATATTTTATATTGTGTACCTAAAATTGTTGACTGTAAACACATTCAAAACAATGTTTCATATTATTTTTTTTTATTAAATATGTATTCACGCTGTGGCTACGTTTTCTCCTTTCCTTTCAAAAAAATCTTTAGGTACAAATCACAAAGCACCAATCCCCATTCATTTTAAATGCAGGCTAGCAATCAAATCAGGCACATAAGGCAATCCGGATCAAAACATTAATTTATTCTACTTTCAGCTGTTCACAAGTTAACCTTAGTAAATGTTCATTCAAAGCCGTTTGTTTCTCTGTTTTAAACAAATGCTCAGTTTTGGTCAACGTATATACCAGTAGGGCTACGAATTTCAGTACTATATGTGCTCAAGTTTATGCATAAAAATAAATCTAAAAAATAAAACAAATTTTAATAATTCTTTGTATGCCGCTTCAATATTTGTTTTTTAACAGATTATTTTGTGAAAAATATTTTAATAAGTGACTTTTTAATTGTTATATTAAAAAATTGATACTCTACTGAATTTATGAACTAAAAAATACTACTACCTAAGTAGTGAAAATAAACACAATTTGCACTGTTATTTGTGAACTTCAGGATTGTGACATATGCAGCCGAAACATGTATTCATGTAATGAATGTAATATGAGCTACAGATCTGCGGACGGAAGGCGTTTACACGTGAAATCGGTTCACAGGGGAATTAGATTTCCTTGCAACCTGTGTGACAAAACCTTTACACAGGAGTGTTATTTAAAGAATCATGTTCGGCGCCACCTGGGGGAACTCAATCACAAATGCAAGATTTGCCCAAAAACGTTTGTTTCGGTTAAATACCTTAATTCACATATGAAAGAAGTGCACAGTGAAAAGGCGTTCAAGTGCTCTTTTTGCAACAAACTGTTCACAACAAAAGGTATTTTAAATAATCATATAAAAATCCATTCAAACGAAAAATCTTTCAAGTGTTCGAAGTGCGGAAAATTATTCAAACTTGCTAGCAATTTAAAAAGACATGAAAGAGTTCACACAGATGAACGGCCCTTTGGCTGCTCATTTTGTAGAAGGACTTTCTCACAACAAGGCAGTGCAAAACAACATGAAAAGACTCATCTTGGTCTAAAATTTTACACATGTAATCAATGTAGCAAAAAATACAGCAGCTTTTATCAGCTGCGGCAGCATTTGAAGAAACATTCTAGCGAAAATATACCGACCTTTTTGTGCGTTTTTTGCTATAAGACATACCGCTATAAAACAGTTTTGTTTGATCATTACCGTAGGCACATTGGGGAGAGAGCGTTCAACTGTGAATTATGCGAGAAAGATTTTTTTTATTTAGGTGCCAAACTTTGCCACATAAAACGTAATCACATTCAAGAAAAGCCAAACAAATGTACTGTTTGCGGAGCCGGTTTTGTTTCAAAATCTGAGCTTACAAGCCATTCACGGACACATATGGTAGCCCATCAAAAATTTTGATATTCTTGTATATTTTGTGAAAGAAAACTCGCAACCAAAGCATCGTTGGATAATCATATTCTCGTGCACACTGGAGAAAATCGCACTGTTGTACACTTTGTGGAGTGGAATTTACAACTTTACAACGAATGAACAATCACATCCAAAGAATACATTTGATGGAGAAGACATTTTCCTGTAACGTCTGCGAAAAAGGATTCGCTATAAAATCAGACCAGAATTTTCACATCAACCGCAATCATAACGTTAACGGCCACCAAAATCGTATTCGTCCATTCAGTTGCCTGTTTTGTGACAAAACCTTCTTTCAAAAGCCTCATTTGCTCAGTCACATTCGTCGTCATACCGGAGAAAAGCCACATAGCTGCGAATTGTGTGACAAAGATTTCTTTGATCTAATAAGTAAAAATAAACATATGATGAAACATCATACGTAGATTAAAACTGTACTCTTTTGTGTATCGTGCATTGTAGGAAAGGATTTCGATAGGAATAAAATAGATTCCAAAATGCTATCGTATTAGTAAAGTATTGTAAATAGTAAATGTCAAGTTACGTTTAGTTCAAAACTAAATATCCACATTCAAAATTAGGTACAGGTTAAGATGTTTTAATCTATGTTTTGAATAGTGTTAAGTTTTTACTAAAAATATCATAATCATTAGGTAATTTTTAAATGAACTTATAATGAGAAAAAAGATTAAAAGTTTCATTACAATTATTATTTTTAAATATTACAATTGGCAAAAATTAAACCAAACGAAATATGTCTGATTGAAAACGTATTTCTAATGCATTCAAAACTGAATAAAAACTTAGATATTTCTGATTTTTGTACGGGTTTACTTTTGATTGTAATAATGGTTTCAAAATATGTTTGTTATGATATATAAATTAAGATAAACTATATATTTTTATGTCTATTATATAATTAAACTAGAATGCATTATGTACAAATATACTGAAATAAAATTTTAGAATTGCACAGAACTTTCAAATTAATTCTTTACTTTCAAATTTCAAAAGTTTCTTAATATTATTATTTACTTTTTACTTAACAAATGTTCTATCACGTTGAAATTTTACAAAATGCAGTATCTCACAGAACCATAGTTATACGACATGACAATCATTGAAAAGTCATTATAAAACTGTAAATGTTTGAACAAAAAATTATATATTGTTGTTAGATACATCAATAAACTTCATCGCTATTAGCCAGTTTCCAACTAAAGTTTAATACAAGCCAAACCTTACGACAATAAAGTTCTGAGCAAAGTCTGGAGTGATAGAATGAAAATTATTCCTTACGACATGTTCTATAGATCTGCAATTTTCGACTTTTTTTTCAATAAAATGAAATGGCAAATGTTCGCTGACGATTCATTATTAAAATTAGAATGGGTCAGTACAAATGGTGATAATTTGAATTTTTTGGTACATAAGCATGCAAAAAGTAATTTTGCATTCTGGAAACCAAAAAGTACACAGTTGATAATTGAATTGGTAAAACCAGTTTGAATGAATTTCAATCAAAACGAGCTTTTACGCATAATTACTTCCACTTTCAGGATTTACCATTTGCCCTTTTAAAATTATTTTTTGCGTACTTAGTTAATCCTTTAGGTTTTATTACCAATTTAACATACCCGTCCGAGCCTTCATTTATCACACATTATGTTTTTGGCGTACATTAAAGCATTCCTAACTTCAAAACGTCTTTTTTTAACTAATAAGTACTCTCACAAATATCTTTGACCTCCGCTCCAGAAGCCAATCCAAATGAAATTAAAGTTATCATCATGCCCCAGATTCCCGCCACTAGCTCCTTTTTCTCATAAAATTCTCCCCTAATTTTAAGTCGTGGCCACTTCATTCATTTTCTCGCTCTCTCTCCTTTCAGCAGTTATTAAGATTGATGTTTGGTCAATAATCAGCTACCCGACCAGAACAGTTTAGCGCTATATCGTGTCATGATCATAGCTTTACAGATAATTACTCTGTAGCCTATTTAAACGCTATTTTATTTTCGAATTTATCTGAATTCTAAGAAGTTATATTACATTGTCTTTAAATATTTTGCACTATTATCCGCTTTTTAATTGTAAAATTTTTATTGGAGTTGCCAGACACGGAATAATAGCACATTATAATTTTGCTAAAATATGACGTTTTTTTCGTAATGTGTAGGTTACAAAAACATACTACTGACAATCGGACGCCTCAGGAATGCTAGGTCTACGAGGTATGAGAGAAGGGAGATCACTAGAGCAATTGGCACAAATTCCATTAAAAATCATGTGTTTGGATTAAAATATTAAAAAAATTTTGGGGTCATGAGTTGAAAAAATTGGAAGGATGAATTCGTTTTAGTTGGTTGCTGCAAATGTCTTTCAATGAATGATAGATGTAGCTCATACTTCTGCTGATGTGTGGCTAATTTTTAAACCCAAGTGAATGGTAAAGCATTGCAAAAATAAAATTTGTTTTAAAGGAATTTAATTGTTTGCAATATTAATTTACTATCTGAGTTATACGGAGTTTCTCATTTATTTTATAGTAGTGACAAGACAAATGACACAAAGATGTTCATTTGATTAAATGGGAATTTTTTTTATTTCACTTTAATTCATAAATTGATAGAGGTGGCAAAATTGAACATTATCTGAAGACACCAAGGGTCAACTCATAACTCCGGGGACGCTGAGGGTCACCAAAGGTCATATACATTTCGGTGAGTGGTCGACGGAATCGAGATAAACTCATCAATTCAGCGACGAATAGATAGTCTTTTCAGGATATTACTCCTCTACATATTTTTTTGTTAATATTTTATAAATGAATTAATTATTACCTTTATTTATCAGCATAAAATTAATATTATTTAAAATTATTAAACTTTAATTCCACACCTGCATGAGCCGGAGCAATTCTAGTTGTAGATATTAAACCCACAACTACAGGAATGAAACCTCGAAAGTTATGTAACAGCAACATTTTCAATGATAGCTCTAAAACTAAAACTTTAGTTTTTCTTTCCAAAATTTCCACTTTTCTCTTCAAAATGAGTTAGTTGAAATATAATTATCCAATCTTTAGAGTAATGACTCAAGTAATATCATTACTATCTACTCCGGAGAAGTAATCAGATCCAGATCATTTTTATCGACGCCTATTAATATAACCGAAAAATCTTAATGTAATTACTATAACTAACAACTTTTTAAACATATTTTTTCTCAAAAAAATACATCAGAAAAATTATTTAGTTCTGATTTTCTCAACATCAGAGTGACTCCTACACAACCATTTGTTCCTGAAGGCTGAAGAAAATGAAACTCCAGAATCTTCGTCTCCTTCTTCAATCTCACAGACTGCACGGCTTCATTAGAATCAAAAGCTACTTACTTATCATCCCGTCGCCGCCGTCGGAAGAAACAACTATTCTTCCATCACACATCAAAGCAGTCAGCTTTAGCTCCGGAATTTTTGCGCAGAATGCATCTTTGTTGGCTGGCAATTCATTACACTTGTCCATATTACTCAAGGTACAAATATATTAAAGCATGCAGCATGGAAATATGTGGACAAATTCGTGTTTTAACATGTACACTAAAAAATTATTGCCGGAAACGAATCAGAAAAACTCTTTTAATGCAAATTAGTAGAAAAGATAAGGATTTTTCCTATTTAATATGCAAATATAATCATCATCTTTGCATCTACAGT
>JAQFYG010002465.1:0-14739 GCA_034694325.1 Entomobrya corticalis
AAATGACCTCTCTCCTCTCTCTCCCTCATTTATAAACATCACTTCAAACAACAACCGATAGAATAATAATAATAATAGCAATAAAGATGGACAACAACAATCCATTCTTCTGTTTTTTTGTGAAAACCTGTTGCCATAGTTCTCATAATAAAAAAAACATAATGTGGTACCATCTACCATCGTGCTGCTCCTGCTCCGAGAGAATAAATCTTTACTTCATTTCATACTATGCATACCCCACTGCAACAATAATAATCATAATGAGCAACAGGATCAAAACAAAGGACGAAGCAAAGAGATAAGCTAACTGACAGGCTGGCCTCACTCTCTTTTATACGCAGCCATATACCCTTGTTCACCCGCTTGTAACAAAGTACTCAATTCACAATCTCGAATCACGCTCGTTTTCACTTTGGTGTAGAGGGATGCATGCAAACTACCTTAACAATAAGCACAATTAAATTCATAATATATATACACGTAATAGTATGCAAGCATTTATTTTCCATATTTTATTAAAAATCTAAGCTAGTTTATTATAAATTATTTTGCAATTTCTTCATTACTCGGTATCAAATGAAAATACTAGGTATATAAATAAAACTATAATTCCCATCCTTTCGAACTAGTATAAGTAACGCTCGGAAAGACAACTTATGCACCAAAATTGTGAATGCATTCAATCGATAAGCCCTTCATATAAAGTAAAGTACGATATTTCTTACGAGTAATCTTAAAATTCGCCATTACCACAGGTATGCAATATGCAAACAATATATATCGGGCGTTACAACGCTGTGATGGAAACGTCATCAGCGTCGTCATTGTTATCTCTCCGAGTGGACTCTATGTTACTAGTGCAAAACATTTACCAGACCAGTTAGTTGCCTATCATATTATTATTGTTGCACTGCCAGCCAGTGCCAAAACAACAACAATAGCGATTTTTACAGGCACATGCATATTGTATGCATGCATAATACATAACACTATTATCATCATCTCCTCGCTCGCGGGACAGGTTTTCGTTTTCCACCAACAATCTCACCATCATCAACTCATCATCATAACATGTATCGAGGAAACTGGGTTCCTCTCTTCTTCTTTTGTTGCAGACTCCACTTTTGCTGTTGTGAGACGAGTACGAGACGACGACGATAACCACCAAGACTAGATAGGTACATGGTTTTAATGACATGCAAAAAAAACATTGGAGCATAGACTCAGAATATTTTAAACAAGTTATAATACGTAAGTGTTGTATATATAAGTGCACAACCTACACACGTTTTTTCTGATTGTTTCGTTGTGATTACACCGTTAAGTCGCCTACATTTTCCTTACTTGAAAAAAACCATGCTATTAGAGCTGATAGCCAGTAACAGCAACACAATTACAATGCCAACTCTTTTGATGATGATGATGATGATCAGCCTCTCGATTTTTTTTGCGTGCTCTGTAAAAATAAACAAGTTATCAAGTACGCACGGCCGCTATAGGTAGTACTTTCTCAACTTCCTCTGACTGTCTGTCTGTTGATTAAATTGATTCTGCTTTCTGCACTACTCATTTTTCATTCAAAAGAATTGGTTTCTTGCTAGGTTAGACGGTTTAACAAACCGTTATCAATTAAAACTTTTTTCCTCACATGATATTGCAAAAGGATTAACATTTTCTTTAAACTTGTAGCCAGTTCAACCCTACCCTTACAGAATATTGCCCTAGAACATAAATCACGGGGCGAATAGAAAAATCTTTTTTTGTAATACTTTGTTACTCCATTACAACTTGCTAATTCCTTTTCCTTTCTGATATCATGTACCATGAATATAATACTCTCTATGAACATCCTTTCTTCCGAATAGGTGTTTTTCCCTTCCTTTTGCTTTTGCTAATTTCAACAATGTGTCTATGTAGTATTGTTTGAACATGTTACATTGCATATTATGGCCATGGCCCCTTTTACGCGTAAATTTCTCCGCAGAGCATAGGCAGTCCCGGTCGCTAAAAAACTCCACCATTATTATTATTACCATTATTATTGAAATGTACTATCATAATAATATATAACAGGTAGTTAACCATATAGGTATGTATGTATTGCTGTATGGCATATTAGTAGAGTATGAATTGAAGAGAAAGTGCTCATAATAATGTCACGTAATGAATCCAATTCCGTTCATGGTAGCGGTGATGATGGTGGTGGTGTGCTGGTGGTTAAATGCTTTGCTTGCTGTTATTATTGCAGTTTTTTTAGTTTTGCGCTGCTGCCCAGTAATAACAATCATAATAGCAGAATTATAAAATTGTCTGCCTGAAGCAGCGAGTTGGTTTGCGTCAGCCACTAGTAAAAACGCATTATACCGAACCACACCGCATTATTATTTTTGTTACCATGACATGATGAGAGTCGGTCGGTGGGTCGGTGTATGCATGTCGTTGTACTTGCTCAGGTTTTACACCATGTTAAACAATACCGTGCTATTGTTAATGATGATGGGATGGGAATGGCGATTAAGATGAATGCATTTTTATCTCGGTTTTTTATTCACTCTCGTTGACAGCGAACGCGTCCGTGTCCCTCTGTATTTTTTCCCTTTCAATTCAATGAAAATGAGAGCGAAATGAAATGAACATCCTTCCTCATCTATCCTCATTTTTATCCTTGATTATTATTTTTATTGAGTGGAATCAAGGAACTTTAACTTCCGGAAATCAGTGTGAATTTCTCTATTTACCCTGAGCCGAGCTTTAGCTCTGATTGTTGTTGATGCATTATTAAAGCTAAGTTAAAGCTAAACTATAGTGGTTCAATCTAAATGTGCGGCCTGCATGATCATCATCATTAAGGATTAACCGATCTCAACCCCTCCTTCTCATGTAGTTCTCCTCTCATCATCATATCATCATTATCATCCGCATCCCCTCTTTGTTTCGTGAAATAATGCAATCACAAAAACGTTTGTTACATTTTGCTGTACTATTGTTTATTATTACGTACACGCTTCGCGAGATAGTGTACCCGGATTTTGCATTTTACGTATGACTACGGTGACAACTGATGACGACGACACCTTATGCACTGCTGTGGTTACAGTAAAATGAGCACGTGGGAGTATATACGTGGCGTTTCTAAATCAAATCGTTTAGTCATATATCCTTTAAAATTTAGGATGAATGTGAAACTCGGCAAACTCGTTATGCTGTGGTTTTGTCAGCGGAACTTCGGGAAACAAGATTTAAGCTCAGCAAAAACGTTTGAAATTGTTTCAGCATTGAATCAAGTCAACTCTATAGGTTTCCACTTTAATTACCTTTCAATGGTGGTGGAGTCGGCATCACAGGTTTCCTGTCCTCTCCCTCGGGTGTCAATTCCCTCTGCTGATGGCGTCCTTCACCCTCTGCAAAAGAAGAACAAAGAAAAAATTAAATTAATGCAAAATGTAGTAAATAATAAAAACTTAAAGTACAAACGCTTTTAGTTCCATTTAATTAAACAATTAAGCCTATAAACAATAGCTGTAGTAGTAGTAGTAGTAGTGGTTTTGCATAACCTTTTATTTTTCCCTTCTTTATTTTAGATTATTTATGGATTCCTTTTGTGCTACCATTTATAGTTATAGTGCCCCAGCACACAGCATTTTCTTCATATTACAACGTCTTTTAGCTTCGACATCATAGTCAATTTTATTCACGCATCAAACATGGTAATAAAAGTCTACCATGCATGTACTAAACTAAAGTCTCTCCTCAGTTCTCAGTTTGTACCGCCGCTAAACTATAGGTACTGGCAGTGTTTCAGATTTCAGTTTTACTTTTTTTGCCTGCAACCTGACAGCTAATCAACAATTTAAAACAAAGCCATTACAGTGTGTATAAGCTGAGATATAAAAGAAAATTTTCAAACTATCAAAATGGCACGAGATGATATTAAAATATATAACATGATAACTATAAGTAATGACTCCATTCATATGTGCCTTAAATTTAACCTAACCCAGTGGAAAAACGGGTGGTAATTTGTGTTCTGTTAAATTTTCCAAGGTTCACTAAAAATAAATGAGAGTACAAGTAAATTTCTAATAATCAGCATTTACCACGATGATATCATGAAGAAAAGGCCTTTGCCAATAATAATAATTACAATCCGACACGACTTAATACATTGCTGAAATGTAATGCGTGCAGTAGACTTGATAAATTGTAATCGTTAAAAAAACGCTGTTCTGCTACAGTTGCGCCTTTATACTGTTCAGATTGTGTTTCTTGAGTACCCACATTTCATTGACAGCAGAACAACAGAAATTTTTACCATGTACTTGCCCCTATAGTTATACTTGAATACCTTAATTCGACCTCATCAATATGATCATTTTGGCGGTACAAAAGAGAATACCGAATTTATTTATGTATCCTGTCTTCCCCTGCATGTGAGATATAAGTAATAAGTACCACGCCACAACACGCACATGTAATGCAATTCCACCCAAAAATGCAATAAAAATTGTTTTTAAAATTAAAACGCCACAGTCAAGTGAACCTGCATTCTTGACTATTGTGTTATGCATTCGGTATGCATATGAAACAGGTATAAAATGATAACATTATGAACTAACCAGTAGGCATATCATACAAAATAAGATGCAAGGTGAATTTTTACATCTATATTCCCAACAAAACCACTCACTGGCAAATGTGTATCATAAGGCCAAATTCCTTTCCCTTTAAAGAAGCATATTGCACCCGTGCAATATCTTCGAATGCTCACAGTAATGAAAATGAACAACAAAAACATGATAATTACATTTCGTACTTTTTAAAATATAGAGAGAAGAAAAAGAAGCCAAAAAGACTCACAATCCCTTTTGTAAGTCCACCTATCTACAAAGCATTCATAATAAATATATTTCCATTTGATTTTCAACTGATTTTGTAGAGAAATTACACAGTTTCAGTTACTATTAATGAAGAATCCCAGCAATGCAAAAGAAAAAACTAAAGCTGTTTGTTTTCAAGTCGGTGAATTTTGATAGATCATATTTTTTATTTATTAAAAATATAAACATAATAATAAAAATATGACGATGTCGGTAGAAAAGTGTTCTGCTAATTTATACTCATTGAATAAACAATGTATGGGATGGGAACTGTGTGCAATCTACCCACCCACCCACAAACACACTGTCTCAACAGCACATAGGCTTTAAATAATTTCATGTGAATGAACGAGCGGACTTTTTATTTATTTCACGCAATGATACAAGCAGATCTGTTTCATACTATTTTGCATGCATATTTTTTTCCCGTCAAGGATCAGTGAACTGACAATGTTTGTGTGAAATATGTGTGCACACACACAAACATCCACAGAGGAGTTGTGGTGATATATGCGATGGTGAGTGAATAGGTATTTTTTATAATTTTTTGTACTGTGTTTACAGATCTAATTTTATAAACTGTACATAAGAGACTGGTATGGTGGAGAGGTTCTCCGCTTAGTACTTGAACTTACTTACATGTTGGTAAAAAGAGATTATTACGTATTATTACAAAAGTCAAATTGACACTGATTCCTGGCATAAATACCGCACATATGCAGAATATTTCACAGCGATTCAAAAAGCTATCCATCAACATGACTATTGAGTGTTGATTATACAGATTTGTTTGATACGAGTTTATTTTTTCTAAGCATTTTATACGTAATCGATAAATTTCTACTTAAAAACTGGAATATTAAGTTTGTATTTGAGTGTTTATAGAAAGAATTCATGTCGGTATTTAATCATTTTCAGAATAACATTTATACTTAACAGCCAATTAGTACTTACAAGCATATAATGGAATACTCAATATTCTGCTACATTAAACATTAATTAACCTGTGTGCTTTATATGTTGATATTGTGCAATTTGAACTTTTATAAGAAACGAAGTACAAAAATATTTTATAAGATTTTGGGCTTGGCTCTGCTTATTTTTTCAATTGGTTAAACTAAAAGAAATAAACGAAGCATGCCCAAGCCAGGCAGTCCACTTGAAAGAAAAACAGTTTTGCACACTCTCGCGATCCCACTCTCTGGTCTGGATCTGTCCATGCTTTCAACTTTCAACTGCGATGTCCCGTTTATTTCATAACTTGGCATAATAACTCACCCTCCTACTGCACACATGGCAACTGGCAGCATAAAATTTGTTTTCATAAATCTAATCTGCTGATCTTCTTTATCTTTTGTAGAAATTGCCCTCTTGTTACATAAACAGCAAAATTAACTCGAAAAGGGAAACTATTTTACCAGCCATTATTTATGCGACGTTTGCATGAAGTAAGTTGGCAAAGAATGTTGTACTGTGAAAAATCAGCAAATTCTGAGAAAGTATGATAGTAAAAACTTCCGACGCCACACTTTCTAGTATTTATTCGTAAACATCCTTTTCATGACCATGCATGCAACCTTAGATTTTTGCACGCTACTTAATGCCCTTTTAATTATTTTCTTCAAAGTGACAACCGACTACTAACGACACACTATTTCCCCCCTTTATTGTTTTTATATAAGCTCACAGCTAGTTACCACTTTTATTATTCTAAAAAAATATTAGTGTGAACATAAGAAGGTATCATCAGCAGCTTCCCCATCGCATCGCCTTCATTTCATTAGATTAGATTGGCATCATCCCCCGTCGCGCGTTTCAGATAAGCCCTTTTTTAAGGAGACTTGAGATAAAAATCTTTTTTTAAAGTGCCTCCTCCTGCTGAAGTGCCTGACATTTATGGTCAGTGTCGTTTTTGTACGCATGTTTCGTTGCCACATCTACTTTTCTTAATTGAAGAAGAAAAGAGGTAATGATCAAGTAAAAATATGAGTTTTGCTGAAAAGTGCATAATTAATCAGTCTGTGCATGCTGTCACTCTTTATAACCATTTCACTCTTTTAATTAAGCAAACAACCAATGCATGGTGCGATAGGCTCGTAAAACTCTATTTCATTTTCATTTTACGGCAAACATTGAAAAAAAGATTTTTTCCCAGCAGTACAGCTTATTTGACCAGATATTTAAGTAGCTAAGTATATGGTTCGATTCGATTTTCCTTTTAATCCTCTTCTCCTGGAAATATACAAGCTGGCTTTATGACTCACACGCATGTCATCATTACATGAGCTCATCTTTCTCAACGTTAGCGTCAACTGAAACAAGCTGAATAAGCAGAAACTCTAAAGATTGTCTATTTTCACAATACGTACAACCTAGCAAGGAAGCTATAACAAATCATGCAACCGTCTGCATATTTAGTTGACAGAGACCAACCAAGCTAAACATGTAGATAGACACACATCCCTTACTTTTGTCAAAAGAGAAATCACTCTTTTGGTTCAACAACTCTCCCAAAATTCATATTTCTCCAGTGCTTGTAGTTTTTTAATGTGCTCATTTATACACCAATGAAATAAATTAACAAAGAGAACAGGAAAGAGGATACATTCGAACAGTTGAGTAATAATACGGTGTTTATTTTTCTCTTCACATTTTCAGACACTACTACTTTTGTCTCGTCCATAAAATCGCATTGACTTATAAAAACGACAAGCATGGAGAAGAGTCTGCAAACCAGAAAAATAAAATGTCTGTTCCGGACTTTTTATCCTTTCACAAATCCTCCCTCTCTCCTTCCTCTTTGTTCCTCTCTTGACAACTCCAATTACCAGACAATATCCCAATTACAGAGAAGCTAATAAATAAAAATTTTCTCAGTTTGCAACATTCCCTCCCGATTACAATAGTCCATCATGACGACGGTCGTGATAATGTTGATGGCATGATTAGACGATGACGGTGGTGGAATGTTTTAAGAGGAGATGTTCTACACCACCACCACACAATAAACATCATCATCATCATCACCGCCACCACGTCTGTTTCTGTTGGTGGCTAAATGGTCGGTCTCTGCCCTGCTATTCTACATAAATACCCTAGGAACATTATATAATTCGGTCTAAATAATATTCAAGTCATCAAGTTACACTTATTCTCTCCAGCTTATAGAGATTAGATTTGTGCACACGCTCAACCGTCGCACTACTGTCCTTCTCTTCCATCTTTTTTTTTCAAAAGGACAGTGAAAATACATGATTTATTCCCCGTTTCTTTATTGAAATATCCATGGATAAAATAGCATGCACACTTGTCCTATTATTCATTACAACTGCAGTTTATAAAATCGTCATCCGGTGGGAACGTGGTGGTGGTATGAAATTTGGTTGCAAGTTGGAGCATGACGGACGACTATGATGACGGCAACTCCAGAGAGAAGTGCAAGGAACACGGGTAACAATTCTTCAAGTCAAAAGAGCACTTTAAAAAACAAGTGGCTCAACTGGATGTGTGGTAATGACGGGGTGTCTCCCTGACTCTCTGCCTGACTGTGTGTCAGAGTGTCATTTGAGACGAAACTGAAAACAATTTCCCCTTTTATTTTCGCCTCCCTGACTTCTTCATGCATGTTGTTTTCTCCCTCGTCCGGATAATGCACGCTTCGTTAACATCCATATTATATATATAGATGTCGAATATGCATATCATTTTTATGATATATGTGAAAGGAGAAGAAGACTTTATGTTTTTTCTGGCTATTATTAATACAATTGTTGTTACACAAGCGAGTGTTTAAAAAAGCAGATAATGTTTCACAAAAAAAGACGAAACGGATTTTGAAAAGAATTTTTTTTCAACTTATCCCAATACAAAGTACTCCCACTTCAGTATTTTGTTCTTTTACAGCGTTATTTCTCATTTTCCGGTGGTAGTCATACGGAATGATGAAACACAGTGACAGTGACAAGAGTATAGACAAAATATATATTTAAAATTGTAATACGTTTATGCCTTTTGTAATCTGAATTATGTATAAGGGCTTCATTTAACATAAAGTGTCTCTTGTTTTTTATTATAATTTTGGAGGCGTTTGCTCCCCTACGGGATTTTGAGTGAGGTGAAATGTCACAGACAATTTGTTTTTGAAATGGCTTTCTTCTATCAAGAAAATAATACTTTGAATGGAATAACACCACTGCCATCCTAATTAAGGATGATATTTGAGAAAATAAATGAATCATGAACAATGCATGGCCATAATATAATCTTACAAGTAGTACATGTCCTGGTCATTGCAAGTGTTGGACCAATGCCGATAAAAGATATAAAGTGGGGATTTTAGAATCAACAGGCAAGTCTGGCTGTAACCAATGAAAATCTGTTTTGGTGATGAGCATTTACACACATCCGGCATGACGATAGGAGGGTATTTTTATCCAGCAAAATGGCTAGAGAGCTCTGTTGGTCAGAAACGAAATTCAAGAGGAAATGTGTGTACTTTTACCATTTATCATTATTTCGCAGCTACGGACTGCAGCTGTAAGGATTTTATTCAAGTCTGTTGGATGTTGGATTAATCTACCGACCAAACAACAACCCACTATTCTTCTTCGTTGTTCTTTTCAAAGTACATCGTCACACGCAAAAAAAGTGTAAGCACAAGAGAATCACAGAAAAATGAATAAATGCATACAGTAATACTTAATGGCCCCTCTACTCCTACAAAAAATAATGGCCAGAAAGAGAGAGAGTGAGTGAGAGTGATGTAATGTATAAAATGGCTGAATGGTGAAAAATGACTCCTGGGTAATGGACCTTTTCCTTCTCTGTCTGCCTATCTCTCTGTTAGAAAAAGAATGAAATCCTAAGCGTTTTTTTTCTTTCGGGGATAGGGTAGGATAGATGGAACATTTACTGAGAGAAGAGGCGAGATATTTTTATAGATTTTTTTTGTATGCAACAGGTTAAATCCAAGCAAATGCTATACATATCCACGTCGTACGTGTCAGCGCAGAGTGCTGGGTTTGGTTACAAAGGGAGAGGAGAATTAAACATCCGCCGGGCTCTTAAAATCATGACACGCCATGCAACTCCACAAAATTTTCAGAGAGAGTTTTTATGTGAGTGTCTCTGTACAAGAACAATCATCTTCATCATCATGTCGCTTCATTCGTCGTCAACATCCTATCCCCACTCTATTTGCCATTTTTTACTACCGATATACAATCCCCAACTTGACAACAGCGAAAATCCCTACTATATTTAGCAATGAATAAGGAAAGAAAGGAAACAGCTCTCTTTCTATCATCGCATCTTGCCATTCATCCTTTCGCATGATTAAGTACAAGCAACATGCAGACAAACGGTATAGCACTTCTCTGTCTCTTCTCCTGCCGCTTACTGGAAAATCTGTCTTTTTAATCCGCCGCAATAGCATCACTACATTTTCTCTATTATTTTGCTATTCCTGTTGCTACTCTTGTTCCTCGGCACATACATGCGCAGAAAATAATATTGTTCATGTATTATTTTTTCATGTTATTTGGACTTTGCCCCCTCCCACAAAACACGCTAGAAGGAGGAGGAGGAGAAGAGCGAAACTGATTCCCGACCAGTCCGTCTCGGCTTAATTTTATTTGCCCTTGTTTTGCCCGACATCGTGGAAAATACATGCGAGCGTTTTTTTGGGATCGTTCTGTTTTCTGCAGCGCTGCTGTTGCTGCTGCTGTGCAAAAATCATCCTAACTATTTTTTTCCTTCTTTAAAATAGAGATAAACACGCAGACACGGAAAAATGAATATTCTCAACCACTTGCCCCAGCTTTATACCATCATTTACACTATGACGATCATTATTGTAAATTAATAGCAGGGGTAGATAGTTATAGTATACTCTGCAGTATATATATAAATCGGGTATGTATGTCAGTGGTAAATAAATATAAAAACAGATGATAGTTTTTTTTTATTATAGGGGTAACTTTTATAGCAATCTTTTTTATGTTTTGTATGGTACACACTTATTTAAGAGCAGCGACGGTGGTGGTGATGAATCTCCATGAAAATTTTTTGATGCGAGCAGCAGCAGCGCTTACAAGAGTAATAATAATATTCATTCGTTCGTTCATCCAATTTTTCAGCTCTTTGTTCCTTTCACTTCACTTCTCCGCACTTTAGTGTTTTCTGAATGCGCAATGCATGATGAAACGAAAAAAAATTATTTTAGTAGTGTGCGAGTGCACACTTATCGTGGTTTATTAGAGGGCCGCTATATTATAGTGTATAAGCATTAAAACGAAATTTTTACTACTGACATCATCAACAATATAATATGACTGACCATAATTTAAAATACTTTTGCTGGGGTTTTACTCTCTTTTTTGCTATGTACTTGTTTATTAGCACATTTAAAGATTTTTTCGTAGACAGCATTCCCCGTCGGATTTATTTTTGCTTTTTGTTCCATACTTGGAAACTGTAGGAACGTACCAAAGTAATAGCAATTTACTTCCGATAACCAGGCCACGTCAGTTTTAGCTTTGTTTCTTGCTTTTATTGTGTATTTCGTGTGTGTGTGAAAGAAATAATCTATAGTTGGATGTCGTAACATGAGTTTTTAATCCGATTTTCCTTGTTTCTTCTTGCTTTCCAAGTAGTTACTACTTTACTACCTCACATAACTACATCTTCCTTTTAGAGTTTCCATTTAAAAACATTCCATCATAATAACATGGCTTACAATACCATAAAAGCAATAACAATAAAATACCATCCGACAGACTCATCTTCGTTTTCAGACAAGAGATTTAATTATTGGATACTTAAAAATAAAAACATCCCCATAAAAATATTTTTTGCATGTGTAATGTCATCTTGTTTGAAACGTTAGCTCAAATAATAATAATATTATTTGCTTTCGCAGCAGAATCAATACCGTATTTTTTCATTTGGTATATCAGAGAACAAGGCTGCCAATATTGCTACCTAAATAACTATCCATATCACTGCTGATTTCTCCAAGAACTTTGTAGGGAGCATCTTTTATACCGCTTCTGTGTGACTGCGTGTTATGTCAAATGTGTTATTCCAACTTTTATTCATGAATTAATTTTGTTGTTGATGATTCAATGATTCCTCTGACATGAGTGAACCGATGGGCAACTCCTAATCATGAATGTTTTGCAAAGTCAGCAAGATTGAAGTAGACATAATTATTATTTAAATGAATAAAATATTATTATTGCAAATATTAGAATGCACATAATATTATTAATTTACTTAGTGCTACATAGAAATGTAACATACTTCGTATTAAAACAGTACGCATATTAAACTGCATATACGCAGAATACAACATGCAGAATTAAAATGGGTACGGAACAGAGAACAGAGCACAGATGATGAACACGCTATTTTATAACCCTGCAATACTCCTCTACAGTGCAAAATTACACATCAATAAATTGGCCATGTTCTTTAGTAGCTTTTTGTGAAGGACGACAGAAAGATTTTTATGGGTTAAGTAACACAGGTATGCATAATTCACGCGCGCGTGTATCTCGATGTAATAGTTTACATGCATATTATACATCCCTATGTAATACCTACATACCTACATTTTTATACGCTTAAAATTCGCGTTTACAATTTTTTTCCTCTTCTTCCATTCCCAATCCCAGCTGGAACGCTGCTTGCTGTGCCTGTGACTGTTGTGAGTAAAGTCGGGAAGTTTCACTTACTCTCTCATTTTAAGATCTGCACACGTCTGCCTTGAGAAGCAACAGGTAATAATAATAATAACAGCAAGGTAAGTCAGATGAGGTTTTTGAAAGTACCAGAAAACATGACTAAAGCAAATCATGTCCATAATATTGGGCCTGGTAAGGTATCTATGTACCACTTCCAACCAAACACCAACTGCTGCTGCGTAATAAATAAAAATTTCATCGGGGGAAAAAGCAAACTAGGCACATTTCGCAGACTATTATTCACAACTTGCAAATAAACATTATATTTTTTTTTATAAAACTCTATTCAAAAAGCTGGTATGCTAAAGCTAATTTAACGTGTATAAATTTTTAGGTATAGTTTATGTACTTATTTGGGATGTTCGTGATGATGAAATATGGGTATTTTTCAGTCAACAAATCTGTGCCACTGGCACTGGCAGCGACGGTGGTGCGGTGTAGTGATGGGATGTGAATACGACGTGTTTCCTTGCTCACCTATATAATATGTACATAGTGTATATTGTGAACGGAATATTCGGAATTATTTTTTAAAAGTAGAATAAAAAGAAGTACATAGAATATGACGATGACATGGCATGTGTTGAAAATGTAAATGAAAGTGATGCAACTGGAAAGCCTAATACGCATTTGGCTTATTTTATTATGCTGAATAGATTGTGCATGCGAAATATATAAAATACAAATAACACTTAGAAAGAAAGATGACAAACTTGTTGATTCTTTTTCTCAGGAAAACGATTTGTAAAACTTAAAATAGAAGATAGAAGAAAATCAGAATGGAATGTGGACAATAAGGTGGAAAGAAACGTCTGGATGATTTTTTTTATTGAAATGTGAAAAATATTTGAAAAGGGAAAAATACAAAGTATCCTTTTTAGTTTAGTACTTACTTGCTACTTAGTAGTTATTTATTTATGTATGTATGTCAGATCCTGTCACGTTGTCTTAAAATACATGATAAAAATGCAAGCTTTCTTGATAACAGCCTATTTTGGAATTTGGAACGTAAAGCTACTTTTTGCCCCGAAATGTCGGATTGCGTTATATAACCATGATTATCATATAATATGGTGTTGCTCAAATTCATGATTTAGTAGCGATTACATGAAAATGCTGCGCAATAAAAATCCCTGGAACTGGAAAAGGGTGACAAACAAAGTCTCTTCTTCTCTCATTCAGAATAAATCAGGAATATATTTAAAGTATAAGTAGTTAAATACCTACTTACACTCACATTAAGTTATGTGTTTTGACCTTATGTACGCATTATTGTAACAAGGAAAACTCGAATGTTACAACGAACGGATCGTCATCATTACACAAGCCAACAATTTATTGGCCGATCCTTTATCCTTTGGGATCATCATCATCAGCATATTATAAAAATGAAAACAGCGTGTGGAGGTGGTGGTATATCCACATAAGTGCAAGTTACATGGTTATGCAGGCGAGAGGGCGAGGTGAGCTGCCAGATACATGAAGAAACAACCAATGTACACCCTACCACGCTAAGAAAGATGTGTTTTAGAGCAAGATGGATGAAGTGAGATTAGTTTTCGATAAGAAAATGCCCGTCTGAGTTATCTATCAAATTCATGGAAAAATTTTGGCAAAATGTTTTTCTTGCTTGGAGATAGGTACTATGGACAAGCCTCTATCAAGATTTCACACTTACGAAAAGAAAATAAATCGGTAAATACCGAGGTAGATAAGTGCCAGATATAATGTGAAAACCCGGCTTCACCGGGGAGTTGAATGATATATGTTGGAGATATATTTTAGGTCAAAAATAATAATAGGTCATTGTTTTTCTTGTAATATGCGTTCGAATGATATATCACATGCTATATGTTGCTATATTAAAAATGTTGATCTTTGACCTCTGACCCCTTGGGGGTTGACCGAGTTTGCTGAAAATCAATAGGGTTGTTTCTTGGTTCTACTTGTATATGCATACCAAATTTCATTAAATTCGGTTGGAGCGTTCTTGAAATATCGCATATACATGTTTTGAGATGACCCCTGCCCTTTACCCCTTGTGGGTATGTAGTAGGTCAAAAATAATCATTGGTCTTTGTTTCCCTTGTCATTTGCGTTCGAATGATATATCACAT
>JAQFYG010002466.1:0-14735 GCA_034694325.1 Entomobrya corticalis
CGTTCACACAAACTTCTAGAACAATTTAACGCAAAGTCATACAATTATATATGGCGCCCTCTCACAAAACCCCACCAGTCATCTAAATGTGTTAATAATTCCATTGAGTGTGGTAAAATGATTTTAAAATAAGCATTTTATGACGGATTAGTATATAACTAATAACAAGCGTATTCATTTATTTTTTAGTTGTAAATGCTTTATGTACATAAAGATATTGACAAATATAGCCAGATTGTAAACAAATATTTCCGTTGTGTGTACTATTTAACATTACCATTTAATATTACTGTTAGCACGGTAGCTGAACATTCAGAACATCTCTGCTTTTTAAGTTTTTAAGAAAATTCGTTTTATTTTATTACTTCTATGATTTTTTCCATTGGTTGGTAGAAGGAAAAGGAAGTACTATAAATCATCTAGGACAAATAACCGGAAGCATTTGATATACAAATAAATTTTAGTCACATGGTTTTAAGCTTTTTGTTTACACAAATACATTACATATACGCTCGTTTTACACCACCATGACTGATAGGACTTTCTCCTGATACTTTTTCTGTTTATTTTACAAAACGAACAGACAAGAGATAACTGTATTTGTCTGGAAGATGAGACAACGACTCTGATGTGGTGATGATGGCGAAATGTGAAGTACGTGTCTTGTGTGCTTTATTCAGGATTAAAAGGAAAGTGAATGGAAAGAAAGCATATAGGCTTGTGATGTGTGATTCTGGTACTCTCCTCTTTCATTTCAGACGGACACAATACTTTAGTACATATTGTGAATATGCCTTTCACTTTCTAATCTATTTCCCTTTCTAAACTATAGAGTCTGGATCACATCACAAGCTTCAAGCTGACCTGTATACCCATACGCTTTACATCTTGAATGTAGGTTATTCTCCGGGTCCGTAGGACATGCTTTTATTCATTTCCAAAATAAGCTCTTTCCCCTTGTGAAATTTTTTATGCTTCTTAAATAAATTACTTAAAACAGGATCTAAATATGTATTTTTCATTTTTTTGAATAGAAAATCGGACAGATGGGAAACCAACATAGGGGGCAGTTATCCAGCCTCCTGA
Source organism: Entomobrya corticalis (assembly GCA_034694325.1). Taxonomy (NCBI): domain Eukaryota; kingdom Metazoa; phylum Arthropoda; class Collembola; order Entomobryomorpha; family Entomobryidae; genus Entomobrya; species Entomobrya corticalis. The sequence continues at coordinate 1,087 of JAQFYG010002466.1, forward strand.
TTTTAAATAATACAAACTCAGGAAACCCCAAATCAAAACACTCACTCATTGTCAGTTATCATGTGTACTGCAATTTTCTTGCAATGCCCAAGCACAAAACACATTAAAATCTCAATGATTCATTTTTTGTATCATACCGGAGATACGATAAGGAAAATTGACAAAATCAAGCTAACACATAAAGTAACTACTCTCATGATCTGCTTACTTGTAATCTGATGCAACCAAAGATTTTTGAAAGATATTTGGCATTTCTCTCTCAATTTGGTTTATGTAGAAGGTATAATTTCATACAGAGATCCCATATGCACACAAATTTAAAAGGAAAAGGGCCTCTCTTGGCTTCTGATTTTATCATATATTTTTCCATTGGCACCCGAAAATTCTGCAATTCTTGTCATCGCCAAAAAATAAAATCAGGTCATTCGATATAAAAAAGACTACGTACATAACATGCTACAATTTCCACTGCATTTTTTATGATTTGCACGGTTTGCACCGTATGGAATAATAAAAAAAGACATGAAAGGAAAAAGGTGTAGTAGTATAGCAAACAGTAAACTTTCATTTTTCGTCTGCACTTCACGTAAATATTCTAGAAACGAGTTCTTTCTATGTGCAGATTTTCAGCATGATAAAAGGTACTCCTCTATCCTCACTTCCTGCATTCAGTATTCTCTGCATCTTCTTCAGAAAATTTAACTTTAGTACACAAAAAGTGTAGACTTGCAGTTGCAGTCGTTTCATGTATACTTTTTAGATTTGCAGTTAGTAGCGAATTCTCCTTCGCTTGACACATTCTAGTTATTGCAAAATCTTCCAGGAGGAATAAAATCAGACTACATTGTCGTCTGCCTTTCTTTTCCATAGAACATGAGTCCCATTTTCCATATTGCATCAGCAGCAAATTGTGTCAAAGGAAAGCACACATGTGAAGTATTGTATGTACAGATCTAGCGGTATTTGTATGCAAGAAAAAGCATAGTGCACTCTGGGAAATTAAATTACTAAAAAGTAAAACCAACAAACTTTATGGTTTTCTACTTATTATATAGCATAAATAGGTAATTGTTAGTCTACCCGTGACTGAATAGATTGTGAGTTGTATGGTGCTCCGCTTTCACACTGAATTTTCAGCTAAAAAATTCGTAAGTCTACAAGAGCTTATAGGATGAATAGACACATAAGATTGTTTAGGGCAACATTGCAGTGATTTTATTCAGGTTTTTCATTCATTTTATGTCAAAAACAAACAAGAGTTCAAAAGGATCAGGAAATGAATTACTTGGAATATACAACCACAAGTCGGTAACTTACAAAATTGTTTTTTGTATTTACATGTTCCTGACATGTCCGCATCCAAGGTACATATTATCTAGTTCGTTGTTCGTTTATGTAACGGCGACAAGTGTAGCGTTGAGGTTCGTTTCTCTAATTAGCTAACCATGCAGAAAATTTCATTATTATTTTGATAAATACTCTCATTACTGCAGTGCCACATAAAATCACTATTCATTCCATCCATACGCAGAGTGCAATATGCTATTCATACTCAAAATAGTATGCAAAAAAAACAAACAAAAGTAGCAACAAACAAAGCATAATGTTCACACAAACTTTCACAATCACAAAGAGAAAGTAGGAAGAATAGAAAGGATCCCTACTAAATCCTTACAATCACCAATTTTACATTGTGATCCAGCCAAAACAAAACGAAAGTGAAAAAAATTCCAGTTCTCTTGAGTGATGGATTGAATGGAATGAAACGGATATACTACCAGAAATATATGACCAGTTAGATAACATATTTTACAGGAATGTTCTTCCAGCAACAAAGAAAAAATATCATTTCTTTCTTCCGTAGATCCCCATTCTCATAACAAAATAATCCTTTGGCAAACATACATGCTTTCAAAAAGGGAAGGGAAAAGGCCAATCATGCAAATACACATACTTTTTTATCCTTATCTTTTTTGGACTGCAACTTTCCTACACGCTGCACTGCAATGCGTAGCAGTATAAAATTTGATTGTACCAATCCGTCTAGAAAAAGAGAGAGACTAAAGTACACATACCATCATAAGTATAAAGTACAAGTACGTAGTAGTGGTATGCTTCCTCCTTCAACAATTTTTCTCTCGACTCTATTTCAATTTTCCTGGAATGATGAAAGAATCCATGGAGCAACCAGACCATTCCCACAAGCTGTTGTGCAAACAAGAAACCGATCCTTCTAACCACTCTGCGTATATGCTACTTACTGATGATGAAGCCACCGCTACCGCATCACCACTAACTATATACAGTGTAATGTACTATCATCGCATGTTTTTTATAGAAAAAAAAACTGTTTCATTTTGGTTGTGTCGGTATTAGATCTACACGTATTTCAGCATTTCAACGTTCAATGGCAATGGTCATATAATATATCTTTTATGATCATCATCTTTATCAATGGATTTGAACAAAGTGGATACATTACACACCGAAATTGTGAATACCTGGCTGAATACTAGAAGGTGGATATTCTGAAGCGGATCATGTCAGAGAGAGAGAGAGAGAGAGAATTCTCAAAGCGTTTTTTCATCATATTTACTAGAGCTTCTTTGTGTATTTTCCTGTGTACAAGAGAGAAAGAGTACTTTTTGCTCTAATAAATAGTGAAAAGGAAATGATATCCGTCGCATACCCAGCCAAATTTCAGCAACAACAATATCGATAATAACAACATAATAAAGTGAAATGTAAAATGAAACTAGAGAACTGCTGGCGATTGAATGTATGCGTTTTTTAGAAACGGGAGACGTCGTCTTTTATGCTTCCAGAAAGGAATATGATATGGTTTCAAAGTTTCACGGTAAGAATATCGGGACATGAAAAAATAAAATGCACTATTATAATGGTTGAATGGACAGATCGGATGAATCTGTATCAGAAGAAAACATAACAGGAAATAAAAGATTGAAAAAGTATAAACTAAAATGGTTGATATTTTTATATATTTTTCAAATACAAAATCGGTTTTCCTTGTCGCAGAGATGACGATGATTTTATTTTGATAACATTGACCACGACTGGGGAAATTGATTTTGAGTATGCACTTTACTTGTATTACATTCATACGGATCATGTTTCACTTATGGATTATCTGCTTGTTCCGGCTTGAAAAGAAATGGACACAGCAGGATGCACACTGGAAATGCAGGAGACTTTATTTATGTGTATTTTAATATAGCTACAAAGTCATTTCCGGCCTTTTGAACATTCCTGTCAGCCAACTATGAAATGCGACCACCAAAATGTCAAATCAGCTTTTTTAAAGCAGCGTGTTGTTTGGTTTCCTTTCGAATAAGCTGATACTAGTAAATTTGTTCACTTGCTTTTAGCTCAAAGATAGTATTTTGATACAAACAGCCTAACATAAATAAATATGAACAGTTTTATTAGTGATTTATTTGTACATTTTGAAGCAATGTTGAAAGATTAGGTATCGATTACTAAAAGTATTACACAATTTTGAATTGTGTATTTCATGATACATAGAAAGGAAATATGATCAATATGGTAGTATAGTATGAGTATGAGTATGAGTCATATTTATATGAAAAGTGTGCTCTTACCACCACGCGTCGATATTTTTAATATATTAAAATACAGCATCAAATCTCTATTTGTTTATATTCAGGTGGAACAACCAAAAGTAAAAAATCAAAATAGTGAAGAAAGAGCCACAAACTATTTTTCAAACGCACTTCAAACACTTTTGTGATAGTTATTACCATTTTCAAAATTACACAAAATCTAAATCGCCTTTAAGTCAATTTTAGTTAAAGGAAAATGGTTTCACATCATTTGACTTACAGATAACAATATTCTTGTGCTCGAAGCAAACAAACTCACGTGTTTCCCCTTACTCCATTTGTTTGTGTGCAAACGTAAATCCAAATCCAACTCATGAAAAGTACCATTCAGTTATTGCATAATAGCTAGGAAGAACGAGAAGATCCTCAATCAAAAGTATTTCTGATGAAATAACTTTGGAAATACAAATCCTAATCCAATCCAACATAAAAGTTAAACAGGAGAACAGAGCTCTGAGGAAAGGGAATCCAAATCCGGTTTCTAAGTATATTTGCTTTTATTGGCTTCAAATGTGTAAATTTTGTTCACGCGTACATTTAGTTAGTACAAAAGTTAGTAGGTACTTATGCTGAAGCATGGCAGCAAAAGTGGACGTGAAAGACAATGTCAGAGTAAAAGTAAAGCCTAAAGCTTATGGGTAATCACTAATCATGATGATATCTAAAAGCTGAGTTTCTCTTGTTGTTGTACTTCCCTCCCCCTATTTTCTGCAATATTTATAATGACGGACAATATTATATAGGATTTTATAGAAAACGGAATATATGCCAAAGCTAAAGTCAACTGGAAATGAAGATGAAAGATTATTAATGGAGACGTTACATTATACTACATAAATGATGATATATAATGGAAGGCACGGAAGCTTATTGTGATGAAAACAGTTGAAATGTTGGGGTAAGTACTTGCAAAGATAGATACAAAAATATAAAATAATGTACGAAAGTGAAGTGGAGGAACGTGGAGTTGAGTTTTGCGTGAGAGTAAGCCTATTAGTGAGTGAGTGTGTATTATTATGTACCAGAAATGGATTCTCTTTATTTCACCATGTGTGTGTGTATCAACGAAATCTATGTATTCACGTTGTTGAGAAATGAAATCATCATCAGTCGACAGATCTAAAAATAGTAGTAAAACAGTAGGAGAAAGAGAGATGAGAAAAGGGAAAAGAGTAGAAAGAGTGAATCATTTTCAAGTACGAAGTGAAATCTGTATCATTGAGGGAGGATGATGATATGATGATGGTAGTGGTGTGATGGTGAGGAGGAGAAAATGCGATTGAATTGAGTATTATTACTAGTGAAAACGGCCGGCGGATATGTTATGTACACTGCACTCGTACACTGAGTAAAATGAAAAGGATTGAAAACCTTTTTATGTTATGTGTACTTTCGATTTCCACTTGCTAATGCGTAGATAGATTCCTAGATAATAATATTGTATATGGTTTTTTGGAGTTTTTGGTCATGACATGCATATATGGGTAGGAGGTAAGCAACACAAAATATTATGAGGTTTCATGGCTTTTACTGTTTTTGAGAGCTTTGAAGTTGGTTTACTCTTAGGCTCCCTTGCTTGCTTTTCTTTACTGAAATAATAGGAGTGATTGCATAGTGAATAGTGTTTTTGTCCCTTGCTTTAGTACAAAATGACTGAAAATGCGTGGATGATGTGATTCAATGTGTTTACGCGCGTGTATTTTGGAAAATAGAAATGCTTTTTATTTTCCTTACGGAGCAGGTTGAGGATTTTCAAGAGGTTTAGCGTTAGCTGTTGTTGTGTTTGTGTGTATAAACAAAAGTATGAAGTATACAGTTACAAAATCCTATCCTTATGCGTACACCAAGTTTTAGGGACAAAACTTATATATGCTCTGTACCAAATTGCCACCACATTGGATATCCGGATCTGATCCAATTAGATTATTGAAGCTTTTTGCTTCACTGCTTGGAGAAATGAGAATCGTACGATTGCATGTATGGTGATGTTTCGAATGGCTAATTATACTTAAAGAGAATTCCCATTTGTCCAGTATGTTATAGTGCCGTTAAAGACAGATTTGACAAAAGTGTTTTATCAATACTTTCCCAAATGTGTAATAGGTGTCCATTAGCGTAAATGCTTAGTCATTGGGGTTTTTAGTAAAACCATATAGGTATAATGTAACCACACAAACTATATACTTATATTACAACTACATAAAGTAAATACATACCTACCTACACAAGTGGTGTACGTACACTAAATAGTTGAAAGAAAACAAGGAGACAAACAGAATAAGAAGCTTTCTTTCAAAATACGAAATTTTAAAAACAATTCTGTTACTGAAGTCGCTTATCTATTTATCATTATTAGTAATTTGTATGAAAGCGTGAAATAATGTAATTACGCAATTCCGAGAAAAATGTACTTAGATAACCACAAGGGAAATAAATTACGCAAAAATACAACAGTACTGATACCCATAATACACCACAAAATCAATTTTGCGTATTTTTATGACAAACTTAAAGTTTTCTCATTCTTGTAAAAACTTTGTCGATATTTTTCACCTCATTTCCACTTTTCTCTTTTACGCCTTCCTAATTATAAATAGGCATAGGTACGTATACGTATTGTTGTTAATATGCTTCATAGATGCCTAGATGCTCGTTTTCCTTTATGTTTTATGTGTCGTGCAGTGAAGGAAAACTTTTTACAAGCAAAATAAAAACTATTCCAGCTTCCTTTATGATGGGAGCATACTGTGAGGAAAACTCAAGCTAAACGTCTTCTGCATGTTTTGTTTCTCAGGATTTTTGCACGTAACTAAAACTATGTTATAGTTGGTACGGATAATACCAATGTTCAACCCAAATACACAGTTTGTTACTATTAAGTTTTCTCTATTTTTTTGCAAAAGCAAGATGCAAGTTCAAACTAAATTTGGAGCAGTTTGCTACCACCACCACTATTAGGTTCACAAAATTTTGCTAATGTTCGTCCCAGAGTCTTGTAAAAATTCGGGAATAAAAATATGATACTAATGACCCAGTTCATATCAAGAAACTCCAAGTAATCTATATAAAAATGTTTATCCGTGCAGGAAAATGCTTTGTTTTCTAAAAGGATACAAACCTCATCAGGTAGGGCTGTTACTAAAAGTAAGAAAATGCTGCAATAAATGTAGCATAATAAGTACAAAAAGATAGGAACTATTAGATAATAACATGCACTTTTTTAACAGAATGCATACCAAAACCCACAGTATATTACGGTTATATTCAACAATCATATCATACTCCATTTCTTCCTGCCAGTTACAAAGGCACGTAATCGAAACGTCTTCACAATTAAAAAGGAAGAACCGACAAAGATTTGAACATGTTATTATGAACTTCATATTATTTGCTGAGTATAAGATACTTTACTTTTTCTCAGTCTACTTATTAACTAATAACAATAACTAGGCTAGGCTGGTATTACACAAACAAATGTTCATAATATAGACAGAAAACTAGAACGAAATGAAAGAAGAAATTTGTTCACGCATCATTTCTGAACTTCATTATATCATCATCTTCTTTATCAATACTACTTACTTCTCCCTGCACGCCAACAAACTTTCTCTTTCCATTTTTTTTCATTTCCTGCAAAACTTAGATACTTGATCGAACAGCAGTAATAAGAAGCGCAAAAAGGATGCCCAAGAGAAATTATCGGCTTTTCTGAGTCTTATTTCCTTGTGTGCAGCTCGGATTGCTGCTGCGTCAGCAGAGGCAAGTGAGTAGTTCTAATAATTATGATAGTAATATAGATATTATTATTAGAAAAAAGGCAGAGTAATATCATATTTTTTAGAACTAGCTTGGTTGTTGTAATCGGAAAGGGGTATAAGTGACGGTATAATTTTAATGAATCCAGGCTCTCTTTTTCTCTCGGTTTATTCCCCGTGGTAAAATCGGTTTTTTCAAAGACACTTTTATTTTTTGGAAAAATTTGCTGAGTATGTATGCAATAAACGGGCTTAAAATTAAAATACTACCTCTTAAAAGAAGTTTTATGAAGAAAAAAAATGGTTATGGCATTTTGCCGGAATTCAATTATTGTGGAAATTGATGTGTGGTGAAATGAAATAGATGTATGTCAACATGAGACTAAGACTATATCAAAAATAAAATATTATATTCAAACTTTTTCTTCATCAACTACAGCAATATCTTTACCACGTCAGATGTCACCAAACACGGAAGAACGACGCTAGATTGAAGTACCAGTTCCTTCTTTACTAGTTTATAGTCATTAACACCATCCAAATTCGAAATTGCTCAATATCCACTTTGTAATAATAATATGAAGAAGCACATAAAATATCTTATTGCCTTTTTGTACCGCATTGCATCACTATCCGCTTCCTCTCACACTAAAATAAAATCTTTCAATTGAATGTAATAATCACTTCCTGGTAAAATACATTCCACTTTCACACTTTCGCCTTGGGAGATTGAAAAGAAACGTTGAGTGGAGTTGATTTTACTTTTTTTTCACTCAAAACTTATCCTTCGAGAATCTAACTTTTTATGACTTGACTGCTGAATAAGCGTGAAGTGAAATCAGGACAAAAATTATTTTTTTACTGAAAATCTATCATAAAAACTTGTAAGTATGCATGCAACTAAATATTATAGTACTACTTGAAATATTCTCATTTCGTCCCAGTCATAGGAAGTGATTTAATATGCGCTTGTAAGTTTTCCTGGAAAGAAAAAAATCTTTTGAAAGTCTGATGATAATATATAATATATTCATGGAAGTTGCGCTATAGTGAAGTGATGAAATGAAAATTGCGACATTGACATTTCATCCTTTTTTTCTGATTCTCTCAATTAAGTCAACTTTTTCCATAAAAGATTCAGTTTCTGGTATTACTACCGTCATTTTTTGTTGTTAAAAGTTGCCTATAATTACGAAGCTTCCCTATTCTCGAAGCATGGGTAATGGGTATAGTTCATTATTATAGTTTCAACAAATCTGAATGTATAGGTAATCAGCTTCCTTGATTGCAAAATATATAGTGCTTACGAGGGAAACTTTTTCGGCAACTATGCGAAATTATTAATATCTAGACGAAATGAGCTAATTAATTTGTTCTAAAAGATATATTCTATGCTGGCATTTTATTGGTCCTATAAAATAGAAATGATGTACATTTACTCTATTGAATACATTTCGTTCTCGATACTTCATTCACTCGATCACTGAATTCATTTATAGTTAAGGCGTCTATTTGGCGTTTCCTCTCTATCTTTGTAATTCAGTCAAGCGATCTAATTTCAATAATTTACGTGACCTTATCTCCAGACCCAAAATCTTGTTGATTTTGTTATCTACCGGGACTAGAACGTAAATTCGCCCCGCTACAGTTTCAAGGACAGTCAATGGCATTTTTAATGATATAATGATTTTATCTATGTAAGGAACGTATAAATAATAATTTTGAAAATGATATAACACAATAGAATCAATGCAGATAGATGACAGCTCGTTCATAGTGATCATAATACAGTCATTGTACAAAATCCCCACAGAGAAACAACCGAACATTTCTAATCTTGTGACAGGTACAACTATACTACAACCATAACGGTATACATTGTTATTTGAAAAATATTTCCAATGAATTTGAGGAAAATTCTGAAATTCAGCCAGTGAAATTCTGGATGTCATAGTTGTCCCTTCAAGCATTATTTTAACATGAAAAGGAGGCTGCAAACTAGATAGTAATATGCTGTTGTTGCTCTTAATCCAAAGAAAAATGTGCCAAGGTCGCATCCATCAGTTTTAGAATTAAAGCTTGTACGCAAAACAGAATTTTCAATTCAAATTCATCATTTTCATGTACACATATTTTTGTACTAATACAAAAAGCCTGGCCAGGAAACCTAACATCCGCTTCGTTGAGCAACAAAGGATTTGGAACATAAGCCCTGAGGAATCTAGTTTTGTGAAATATGTCATTCATTTCAAAAGGGATTTTCGAATTCCCAAAGCAAAAAAGAAGAATGGTATGACCGCATTATTACATTTGCTGACTGCCGCCGGAATATACGACATTGTTAGTATATTGAACTCATGTCCAATGAATAGCTATGACATGCTTATCTTTCCATGCAGATATTTAAAACGCTGCAAAATTCAGACAGCAATATTGAATTACAATGCGCATAAAAATTGCAAAGTGTTGGATACATGGCTATACATAGCTGACACATAAATGAATTACTTTTGAAACTTGAATTACTGCGCTATAAATACATACGATATACAGTCGAAGCTTGATATAGTGGACATGCATATAGTGGACAAATAGCTATTGTGGACAGATTTCGACTTGCTGTTCCACGGGGATAGGCTTTTACTTGTTAACCACTACACATGTAGTGGACAAATAGCTATAGTGGACAGATTTTGACTTGATGTAGAGCTCAAGTCTCTGCTATATAGTGGACAATGACCTAAAATGAGTGACAAGGGTACCTGGTCTCTGCTATATTGTGGACATGTCCACTATATAGCAGAAACATCAGAAGTAAGCACTAGATATAATATAAAATTCTCTCCTTACCTTTTTTGTGAATGAACAAATGTTATTAAAATACAGGCGATATGCATGTAAGACTACCCTCAAAAGTATCAGTTGATGGAGAGAACAGACAAAACATTTCTATTATGTCTTTATAGTGGACAATAGCTATAGTGGACAGATTTGGACTTGCTCCTGCGTGTCCACTATATCAAGCTTCGACTGTATACAATTACATAGATTTAAAATATTTGCTGGCTTTTCTATGTGAAAATGCATTTTGAAAAATATTGCTTGCTAGGAGCACATAGCCAATAACATTTTAAGTTTTTAGTGAAAATGATTCTATGAACCTCAAATCAGAACAAAACCGGAAAGATCGTGGGACTGTACAGTGAAGATAACCACAATACCATACAAAACGCATTACATTTAGTAGCCTCCGCGATTCATCATGCATTTTTCAATTTATATTATTAATATACACAAAACATACAAATGTATATTTCAGACCCCACCGCTTTATTCTCATTCGTAGTCTAAATCTTCTAGTTTCATAAAATAATCGAACAAATTTATATTCCGCTGTGCACTTTGCACTCGCTTCTAGTTTTGAGTTTTCTTGTTTTATGGCTTTATTCTCTAAAGCTTTTCATCCACACAAAATATTATATAAAAAAACACCCACATCCAAACATTTAAACAAAACAAAACGACCATGATGTCATACCTATCTCTTTCCCATGTCTTCGTACCCAAAAACCTGTATTAAATTTTGGTGCAGATTACATACTGTTGCCACTCTGTAAATAGCATTTTCTACGCCCCCGAACACAACAACGCACACCACGCACACACATACAACTAGACAAGAAGACAGGAAAACGTACAACGGTCGTATTTCATTACTGCATGACCAAGCACAACGACCATTGATGATGAACGTGCAAGTGCAAACTACAACATATATAAACGCACAAGTTCCCAAGATAATTTCTATATTTTCTCTTGCGGTGAAAGTACAATATAAGCTTTCTAGTTCACTTTCACTCTACTACTGCAATACTGGCTATACCATTTACCATTCCACTAGTCCGGCAAAAATAATGCGTTCGATTTAAATTCAAAATCACTGGAATGTAAAAAGATTTCCCCTTTCAAAAGCAAAATATTTTTTTCAAGTACTAAAACTATGCAAGTAGACTTGTTGTTGTCTGGTATTTATTCATGAGTGTTATAGGAGGCAACATTAGAAGATACTTTTCCTTTTGCCATTTTTTTGTGTGGGTGAAATAGCATTAGTACAAAAATAAGCTACTTTAATATGCGCATAATATATTGCCGATTTTAAAAATATCTTTTACAAGTTTCTGTACAACTAGAAGAAAGTGGCAAACAAGAAAGTAAAAAAAGGAAGATATATTTCACAACAAGCCAAAAAACATAGTAAAACACAATGGCCATGCCCTTTTTCCTATTTATGAGAGTTGGTACAACTTGGATGAAATATTGTATGGCCAAAAAAGATACCGGATTGTTGGTGGTGGTGTGTAGTGGTGATACGAACAATAATCGTATCATCCGCTTAGAAACTTTTCTTTTTACTTCATTTTCGGTCTTGCACCCCCCCCCCCCCCCCCCCGCATGGACATTAAATTCAGAAAAAGGCCTGCGTATAGGTACTCATCCGTCCAACTCCACTCTGCCGCTATATATTAGATATGTGTGGAATTACAATTTTTTCCTTTGCCACAATGGGGAAAAGATAAGATTTCCATTTAGAGAAGCCAAGAAATAAAGTAGGTAACAAATAGAAATAATGGTAATGGAAACGAGAAAAATATTATGGGATGCTTCAACCCTTTTCCTGTCTTATCCATCCTGTTCGTTTCTCTTTTTACTGCAACTTGGAAAAAAGTCAGTCAGTTATTTATACCAAATAGAAGGATAATACATATTTTGATGATTTCTCTTTTTTTAGAAGAGAAAACAAGTAGAGAGTTGCATGAAATATTCAAAACCCTTTTTCTCATGCAATATCCCTTTTGTAGTTTTATATATTTTACAGTTTCTCTTTCGAAATGCTTTGCTGTCGAAACCATACATCTGTCAGTCAGTACTTCAGAGTCACATCTAACTTTACTGCGTGTACATTGTCGATGTGATGTGATCCGATTCATCCGTCTGATCCGATGAAAGAATAAAATACACGTTAACGAATATAAAAACCTTGAAAATATTTAGTTTCTTCATTCTTTAAAAAATAACAACTATGGACAAAATATATATTTATAGCATGTAATGCCATAATTCACCTGTATACATACGTTATCATGCCAGGTGTTGGTTTAGTATCGTACGTCGTACGGTTCGTGATTCCTGTTTACTGCAAAGGAGGTAGTTTGAATAGGGAAATGAAAAAATTCTTAACGCTTCCAGTTTCATTCCGTATACATGATTATGATACCACGCGCTAGTTTGTACGTGCATGTATTTTTATTATTTCCCATTATTCCTCTTGAATGAAAAATAAGGTAATAATTCTTTTATAAGAAAAGATAGGCACGAAATGGAGGAAAAGTGGAAATGGAAGAAAGCGGAGCTGGAGGAAGTAAACTAAAAAATGTAAATAAATAAATATATATAGAACTTTTGTGTTTTCCAGTAAGTCTCACAAACTATAAAGCGAACACGCTACATTATCTTCAATTTAGATATTACAAGAAATGTACTTGATGATGGCTTTGGCAAAGTCGGGAGGACAAGATTCCATTTTAGTTCAGATTCGGAACGCGAGTCATTCTATGAATAATAATTGTAAAATGTAGAATAAAGTATGATGAAGTAACAAAGTAATAAATAAACAACAAAAAGATTCGAAAGTTGTTACCTTTCATCATCATGCTGTATCTTTATGTAATGTTGAAAACAGTTTTTAGTGCATATCTCAGTCATCAGTGTGTAACGAAGTATACGGAACTCTGTGTACTTACAACGAAGTATGATTAAGTAAATCCTTTAGCATCTTACTGTAAATTGAAAGTAGCAAGTCCGTTCTTCTTCTGTCTTGTCGAGAAGATGCTAAAACATAAGACGGAAAAGCTTAATGGAAAAATTAAATGAAATTATTTACATATGGACCAATCCTTTTACGGAGATGTATATGTGCAAAAATGAAATGCTTACTCGCATAGATGTAATTTAATTCTGCTCACATTCCATTTACAATTTCCTTTTAACTTTCTTTATACATGATGGTTTGCAGTTTGTTTACTATCAACAGTCTATTATTTCATTACTACAATGAGTGTATGCATAAAGCTTATATTTACAAACTAAAAGTATATATTACCATTTTGTAATAATTTTTATTCCCAACTGGGACGATAGTGGTGCTTGCTATGTACTAAAATATTATCCTGAGTTTTATGATTTCCGCCATTAG
>JAQFYG010002467.1:0-14726 GCA_034694325.1 Entomobrya corticalis
ACAATACCTATATGATTTTCTACTAAAAAAGATTAGATTTCTTGTATGAAATTAAAGTAAAAGAAATCTCAAATTGCCCTTCTGTCAACTATCCTTGTCCACCCTTCAAACATTAGAGCTCTTTTCAAACGAAATATAAAAACAAGGATTCAAATTTCCGTTTCCAAAAAAGGAATAATGTTACGACCCATTCTAAAGAAGAAGAGTCATTTAAATATTCTCAGTTTTCTCAACTCATTCTATAATAAAAAGACTATAATAATAATATAGTCTTTGGCATATTTTATAGTCAAACGGAAAGTCATTTTCCATAAAAACGAACAGAATATAGAAATGTTAATCACTTCATGCAAGAGCTCACATTTCACTTTCAAACAAAAACTCATTTTCTCTGCTTGAATTTCCTTTTAAAAAGCAAAAGTGTATAATATTATGGCCTCCTCCTGCCTCCACTCCTCTTAAAATATATATTCAACAATAAAACAACTATTTGAAAATGTTATGTCTTTTTAAAGTCATTTCGTTCAGTTTCGACCTTTGCATGCAAATTAGTCACCCTTTCACATGTTTTTTATTATTTACTCTTTCCGTTAAAGAGACAAGCGTTTATACAAGAATCCGTCATCCATGGACAATCATAATGGTCTCGTAAAACAAGTAATAAAAAAACTCTAGTCTTCTATCTCTCTTAAATGAAGATAGACAAAAAGTAATTTTCTTTTTTGCTTTAGTCCTTTTACTTGTTTTATAGCGTCCATTTTTTTATGGACAGAATGGCTCTGGTTTTTTTGCATCTTAATAGCGTCATTTTCGCCTATATTTGCCTCTCATTTATAAGTACATGTAAACTAAACATGGTCTTAAAAAAGCATTTAAAAAATGGAATTACTTTTGGGAATCTCTGTTGAGGAGAACTGGATATATAACAATAGGGGAAAGAAATGAAAAGTGCTTTTGGGGCTGTAATAAACATGATTTTCGAAAAGAGTTAAGATTGAGAAGCTTGAAGCTGGGCAGAAAAAATTAAGCTCTTTTTAGTACATCCCCTTCATTTTCTACATGTTCTAAAAATTTATGATCTGTTTTTTTTTGTATATGAGGTAGAAGTAGAGAAATTTGCGAATATGTTTGAATGTGACAGACCGAGACCGCATATGAATTTCTTAGTAGATCGATATATCCTTCAAACTTTTTTATAGTAGCTTATTACTTAGAGCTGAAGGCGAAAGGAATTAGTTGGCCTGTAAGAATCTCAGTTTATTATGTGCCGAAGGGTTTGGTACATTATCATGACACAAGAATATTTTTGTGTGAGTATGTATGGGAGAAATGTCTGTCTGTGTATCTGTAATAGTAGATCCAACCTCTAGCATCCAGACGCTTAATTCGATTTAACTCAAAATTTGTACACAAGATTATTATGGGCACCAAGTACCTTTGGTATTGAATTTGGGCCAAATCGGGTCATGACCTTTGTTGACCCCAAGGAAACAAAAACTTGTGCCCCCAAAGTTAATGATTGCTGTCCTTGGCACATATGTTCATATGTTTACATATTTATCAAGTGAAGTGATTTCCCCCCAAAAAACGATATATTTTGTAATATATAGACAGTCAGACAAACACATTCTAGTCTAGTATATTTAGAAATATAAAAGCTTATGACATTAAACAACTCACTAGATATCATTTTATATTCTAACAAACTAACTTACTTTTTATACTACAAATATATTGCCGAAAACGACTGTAAAACTGGGCAAAACACACGAATAAAAACTCTTTCTAGTTACCTTCTTCCCACAAACTCAAACTGGGAGGTCTCCTGAGGCTTATTTTTATCATTATTATTCTGTTACGCTTTTTTAAAATGGAGTTTTTCTTCAACCATCTCTACAAGCTGAGGACATGGAGCCATGGAGCCCATGGAGGGCAGCCTTGTTGACTTGCTGGATGTTTTACTTTAGTTATTTCTTCTCCTTTTTTTACGAGAGCTGTAAACGCGCTTTTAACTTTACCAGAAAGAAATTTATTTTGGCATCTACTAAAAAACCGAAATAATTCTAGTTGACTGGGTGTTCTAAAAAGGAGTTTTATGTGTAAAGGAATATAAAAAACCTTTCTCTATCATTCTCATATTTATTGTCCATCTAAAAATTTTCAAATGGAATGTGAGATGTTGCATGAGTTTTTAGAATAGGTAGGAAAAGAACTGAATACAAAATTAATGAAGCAGTCATCTACATTTGAGTTGTCAACCTTTAAAAAAGACATACAATGGCGCCTCATCAACAACATTGTAAATAGCTAATCAATCGAAAGAGCTTTATTACTTGTACGTAAACACCTTAGTTAGTACACTGACATGAAAGTATGAATATTTATATGAAATCCAGCTTTCTATATATTTTTTCTTGTATCATTTATTAAATATTTTAACGTAAAAAACACGTCATCAAACAAATTTTTTTATTCTATACTTTTCCTTTGTTATATGTAAACTAAAAATAGAACAAGTCAGAGACAATTACCATGACATTAGTAAAAAATTTCTCCTACGCCGACACACAATCCAATCCAACATATACAGCAAAAGTAGCAAAATCTCCTAGCCAATTAGGCAAATGAACTTTGCTTACTAAATATGTATTTTTCTCAGAATTCCAAATTTCCTGTCTATCTATAAGCTTGAGTGAGAGAGAGAGTCTCTCTAAATTCCCTTCTTTTTCTTGTCTTTTCATCCATTCTATTATTACATGGATTAAAGCAAAACCTTTAAAACATATAAACTCTATAAACATACCTATTTTTCTGTCTGTCCGTCTCCCTTCTCACTCAGTATTTATGTCAAGTTCAGATATCTTTTTTTTCTCAAAATGCTACTTTTATACTTCCCATTTTCTAAAGCACATTCCAAAATTTGTTACGAGAGAAATGGCACACAAGTATACAAGAACAAAGTAAAATCCTTTAAAAAAATCAACGTCATTAAACACGCCGATTTGATTATTTCGCAGTAGTAGGTAATAAGCATACTAGATCTCTGTCCTTCTTCCTGTGCAAAAACTATAAAGCTTTTTGAGAGAGCTTGTCAGTTCCGTTGATGATTATTATGACGACGACTACGACAAAACTCTTGATGATGATGACGATCAGTGAGATGCAAATTCACTCATCAAATCATCATCATCACTCCAACTTCCAACTTCCACTTTCCACTTCCCATTCTCCTTTATTTTTTTACTCAAGAAAAGTAGTTGTACGCATAAAATTGGACGCTTCTCTCGTTCCATCTATCACTTTAATTCATGTCTTGAACGTCATCAACTTCAACACACCATCATCAACAACTACAACAACATCTCTAAAAACAACGGCACTCGCAGAATATTATC
This sequence comes from Entomobrya corticalis, assembly GCA_034694325.1. Classification (NCBI taxonomy): domain Eukaryota; kingdom Metazoa; phylum Arthropoda; class Collembola; order Entomobryomorpha; family Entomobryidae; genus Entomobrya; species Entomobrya corticalis. Next base: position 3,396 of record JAQFYG010002467.1, read on the forward strand.
AATCCAACATCCAACATCCAACCTCATCATCATCAACGGCAACATCATCATCATCAACATCGTCAGGACTTTGAGGAAAGGAAAACGAGAGACAGAAAGGAAGTAAGTGTAATCAACAACTTAGGAAAACATCAACGGCGGCGTGTCTAATAAACTTTCAAATGGAAAAGTATATATTTTAGGTGGTCGTTTCCTTGTATCTTCAAATGTGTAACAGAAAGACAGCTAAAAATAAATATATTCCATAGAAACATATACATCTCTTTCTGTTTTCACTTGTTATTTTTTGAAATATAATCACAAATATGTATAGTCCCTATAAATACCTATCTATAAGTTAAAGTATTAAAGTAGCTGGAGCACAATTCACATCATCACTTCAACAAACAACAACAAAAAAACTGATGGTTTTTCGAAGGAATCGGCGAGAAAATGGTTTCTCCTGCCCTGTTTCAACTTTTCATCAATTCAAACTCAACTCGGCAAGTTTTTGGTGAAAAGCTCAACAGAAAATATATATATGCCATATATATAAATACCAAGCCAAAACCAAAATACTCGTGCTTTCTATCTTGCTTTCTCTTTTTATTATTTCTCTTCTATAATTTTCCACTTAATTTTAGAGAGAGATTTTAGGTTCTACTTCCTCTCTCTTCTTCTAACGATGCTAATGTATTTGATGCTGTGTAAATGATGTAAATGGTGGCGTTCTTTGGTCGGTTGGTAGTCGGTAGTGGTTATATGTATGTTTTATTATTATTATGATCATGTTTCGTTGGAGGATAATAATAATATATGGATATAAAGAGTGGACTTGACTTGATACTATGATGATGATGATGACGACGACGACAATGATGATGAGTCCATTAAGCTCCTCTTTCTGCTTTCTTCTCTCTTCGTAATCATCATAAGTAGCTAGATTCATATTATATGTAAAATAGGATGGTTTTCAGGGAAAGCGGCATTATAACTTTTCTCTTTCTCTTTTATTTCTCTTTTGGATAATGTTAATCGCTAAGCCTCCCAAAAACACACGAGAACATAAGCTTGTCAAACAAAATTGTGTATGTAGTAGCACATCAGTAAATTATAAATTACTATATGAATAATATTTATCCTCGGCAGCACTGGCAAAAGCTTTATTTATTATTTTACAACTTGAAAGATAAAAGCAAGTGTTTTTTTTTGTTTTTATTTTCATACTAATTTTCAATATTAGTCCATCATTTTCAATTGATACTTGTCATCAGCTTTTATTTTTATTACAAATACTTGCAATGGGCTAAATCGAAAAAATAAAATAAAATCTCTGGATGAAAACGATATCCGATTGAAGTTTTTACCAGTATTTTTCCAATGTCTTTATAAGTAACTGACAAAAAATATTAAAGTGATCTAATGCACAAAGTACTTATCTTTTTACTACTTTAAGCTTTTGAAAAATAAAAAAGTTATGCAAGTGCTTACTTTGTCAATATATTGACTTGAGTTTGAAAAGATTTCACGGAAAAAAACTTTTTTTATGTTTGCATTTCATATATTGTCCCCGTGTCCCCGTGGAAGTTTCATAATTTTTTTGCACTTCCAAAAAATTATTACTTGTTATCGTTTCAAAAGAAGAATAAAAGATTTCCTTAAAAAATATTTTGAAATAACTTGTCATTTTACATCATGTTATTATTACACGAAAGTATCCTTATTAGCTTTGTTGTTGCCACTGATCATTATTTTTTTCCCAACTTTTATAACGAGCACAAACTCAATATCTATCTGTTTTGTAATTTGTTAATAATGACATGAGTTGATTCATTACATAATAATAATTTTTATATTAAAAATATATTTATCTTACGCAAGTTCTCAGTATATTATAACTATAACCATCGCTTTTCACCGAAATGATGAAATTAGCTGATGATGAGACCAGTTTTCTCTTTGAAAACTTGTTATTCCAAAAAAGCAATAAAGCCAACAAGATACACACATAATTACGAATTTAACTGTAAATTACATAAAAAATAAAAAGCCATATACTCTCTCATTAACTTATCATCAAATTAGATGATAAAATAATAATAACCATGTATATAAACTATATACCAATATACTTGACTTTTTATTCTTTCGATGAAGCCAATTTTCCATGTCTATTTATTCCACAAAACAGCTTTTTCCACGAAAAGCCGTTCGCAAAAATACGAGATGACATTAAAGATGAAAATTTTCTACTGTCAATTCTACACACAATGAAATAAGACATGGCCATGGACCGTGTGGTGATGATGGCAATATTCACACAAAAAATTTTCCTCCTTTTTTTAATGATCTTTTCCTCCTCCTGTCGCTCTCTAGCTCTCTATTACACAGATGGATAGTAATAATGATTCGAACATTACTATTTACTATTGTGCCATTTCAAAAAAAAAATTTATTATCCGGTTTCGTCTCATTCATCCAATTCAAATATATACTTGGCCTTCTCATTTGTGTAGGTAACTGTGTGAGTTTCCTTTTGTTATGATCATATAGAATTTTATGGCATCCTTTTTACTATTGTAAGGTTTCCTTCCTAACAAAAAAAAATGGCGAAAATTTTGGAGTATTATGAGCAACAGTGCAAAAAACATATATTTGATGGTTGAGTTAAAGTTAAACACACATCAGCACCATAACTAACCACAATGCAATTTGCTGGAGATTCTGGAGAATAGAGAGATGCTGATGATGATCCTATTCTTATACCTTTTTTTTGCTCTGGCGCTCTGGCAACATAATAAACTTTTTCTATTGAAATCATCTCTCATCGTGAAAAATCAACAAAAAAAAGATATATAACGGTTTTTTTGTGTACTTTGTGAGAAGTGTGTAGATGTGTAGGCGGAATTTTTTCACTAGAAAATATTATGTCATCAATTTATTTTCTGGGAGAATTGGGAAAAAGGTTTTTTTTGCTGACAAATAATTGCAATATGGTTTATATTTTTCCTAGAGGAAAAGCAGACCAGGCATTTGGACAAAATCAGAATGAAATTGACTTTTTTTAGGTATTGATATTATAAGTACAAGTTATATATATTTTTATCTCGTCATTTTATATATAATTTGTAAAGATTACAAAGTCAATTTATACATGATTCCTTAAGGAGAAAAGCCTCAAAAGGAAGCTGTCTGTGAGGTAAAAAAAATAAAAAGGAGAAGAACTTTTTTGCTGGAGGAGGAGGAGGAGACCAGGAAGAAAGTGTGGGCTGAGTTTCTTCTTGACAAATTCTATTTTGTTTGTTAAAACCATTATATTATTCACTCGAGTTGTCTTCCTATTTCCTTCCAGGTAACTTTTTCCCTACAAAGTATAAAGTTCTTTGGATAAATAATACCGTAAAAGTTTTATTACTGGCGAGTGGCGACGAGTTTAATCAATTTGATTAAAAATAACAACTATAAATACTAAAAATAAAGTTGGGTTTTTTCAATGAGGCCGCTCACATGTTAATTAAATATAGTGGGCCTCACACTTGAATAGGTTTTTATCTTTATCTTTATCTCATTTGCATATTTACAACTTTAAACAAGTCTCCAAAACTTGAACAGTAAAATATATTGAAACGCAATTAAAACAAACTCAATTTATTTAACTGTATACCAATCTTCTAAATGGTTTTTCCTTGTCCTAGTTAACCCATTAAACTTTTTATTTTATTTTAGGTACTACCCTTAAATTCAAACTTTTACGTCAATAAAAGACAAGTCAACAACTGTAAAAGAGTAAACGAAATCTGAGGATTTTTATTGAAGCGTTATAGAATACGGAATAAGAGTACTGAATGGAAATACTCACGTTATAAAAAAAATCGTCATCATATATCTCGTCTTCGCCTATCAAATATACCCACTATTTATATCGCATCTTATACAATTCCACCTTCCACTTTCACCACCACCACCTCTTTGACTACAGAGCTGGAGAAATGTGCTGAATATTTTCACACGACTCAAACTCCAAAATCTCTGTCTGCTTAGTACTTTATTCTTATTTTCTGACGCTGGCTGCTATTGTGTGAAAAAAGAGAACACAAAGCTCTCTGGCAGATGATGCTTCTTCTTCTCTTCTTCGTCATCTCCACTTTCCTCTAAATACATACATATCTTTTACCATGTATTATTCTCCCGTCCGATCCAATCAGATTTTCTTTGGTCCTCTCCTCGCCTTTTCTTCAAGAAAGTAGCGAGTATTTTTTTGAACACCTTCACAATAAAATACAGTTCTACTTCTAACTTGCAACTTTCACCAGCTATTATACTCTGTATTTTAGAAATAATAATGTGTAGAATCTGCAAAAGAAGAAGAAGATGAAGAAGTGAGCATGCATAGATAACGCTTCGATGACGATGATGCCTGCGGTGTTCATGTTCATGATCATGATGATGACTATGATATTATCCCTTTTCCTTTCTCTTCTACTTTTCATTTCAAGTAAGCTGGTTGTTAAAAAAAGGTCTATTCATTTCTTTACTGAAAAAGGCGGCAGCCTTAGTTGCTTGTATTAAAAACCGACACAGATATTTACACAATAATGTATGCCATGCCGATATTCATATAAAAAATGTGAAAGAAGAGAAAGGTAAAAAGAGAAGGAATGGAAGATGAAGTAAAAGTTAATATTGTTTCTGGGAGGATGAGAAGGAGGAAAATATGTACATGATTTATTGGAGACGATGAGAGTTTTCATCCTCACCGCTTTGTAAAATCAACGTAGAAAAATACTATAAAATGATTTGGTGTAATATTCGCTTCTTTTAAGTTATTTGATCGCTTTAAAATTAAAGCATTATTTAAGTCACTTTTTCTTTCAATCAGAAAAACAACATAAAATCCAGAAAAATGTTTCAAATAGATTTTTTTTAAACTTGATTTAAAACAAGTTGTCCTTGTACTAATGTAACATTTTTGCGTCGTTTACATTTTTCATAAATATTTTCTTTTTAAACTAGACATTTTTACCTTAACTTTTCTACTGGATCGATATTTACTTTCTTTTAAATAGACATACCTATCCTAATAGTAAGACTCATCCTTAATAAGCCTAATAACATTTTTCTCCTCTTTTTTATACATATTTTATATTATAATAATAATATCACTTTATCTAACCATTTCCCTTCTCTCATCCCCTTCACTGCACTTTACTTCTTTTTTTTATTTTTCCACTTTTTTTTACAAGCAAAAGAAGCAATTTCCTTGTAAGTTGTATAAAGGCTAAAGGGAAAGTAAGCAAGAGAAAGTAAAACGAGCCTCAATTTTGAAGAAAAAATTTGGGTTAAATTGAAAGAATAATATATTACATTATAATACCTCCTCCTATATAATAGATTATTAATATGATGATGCTCTCCACCATAAATATTATAAGACGGAATGGAAGAGCAACAGTGTTTTCTCCAGAAAAGAAAGCAACAACAAGAAAAAGAAAGAAAGCAGCCAGACAGCACGTCCACGTCCACGCCGTGAATATGTATCATCGTCATCATCATCATCATAACATTTCTCCTTCCATTCTTGTTCCTTTCCTCAAAATTCTATAAATTATGTTCCATTAGTGTAAGTATGCGAGTGTGTGTGTGTTGTAAATGTATGCCTTACTTTCTCTTACTTTCTCTTTTTTTCCCAAGTCTTCTTTATTTATTTTTATTCGAGAATAAAAAAGGAAGATGAAGTAAAAAAGTAAAGTAAGAGGAAAAGCAAACAGCAAAACAACATGGAGCATCCCCAGCACATATTTTAGGATGAGTACGTAGAGAAAAAAAATGACTACCTAAAAACCTTACTAAACTATGGAATTTTTTTTTCTTCATGAAAAGTTGAAGAAGAAAAAAGGTTTTTTTTCTCGTGTGTTTCTTCTCTTTATATATATTTTTTTACATTGTTTGTTGCTTCAATAGAAAAAAAGCTTGGAGAAAGTAAAGAAAAAGCGTAGTAGAGGAGCTTTAGCTTATTGGTTATATGTATGAGCAATTTTGAGCTTTCTGAGCTTGAGCCTGTGAGCTTGAGATGACTTGAGCATAATAACCAGAAAAAATGTATATGAGATCTCATCTTTTTTGGTTAAATAGAATATTATGTGAGTTGAGAGTTTAGTTAGCGTTTAGTAAAGTAAATGTATGTTGGTTTACTTGGAAGAAGAAAAAAAGAGAAAGTAAAAAAAAATAAGTGAGCAGAAAAAAAAAGATTCCTGAGGAAAGTTCTTTTTAAAGGATTTTGGAATGTGACCCTTTCTGTATGAAAAAACATTTTTTTGAGGGAGAAAAAAAAGTAAAGATGGTTATGAAGGAAAGGGAAGAAAAGTTTGGAATAAGATGTAAGAGAAAGTAGAGAAAAGGGGATGATTCTGTTGGGTTATTTTGTGGATTATTATTTGTTATTATTGGGCATTTCACAATGGTTTTGTATTTTGTAATGTAATCCAGGCAATTGTTTAACATATTTATTATCAAGTTATTTCCCTGGAAAATTTCTTCTCTATTTCCCTTGCCACTCCAGACTTTCACCGTTGGAACGAGATCACATGATTTCTCGAGAAAATATAAATTTGTATCCATCCTTCTCATGTCATGTCTCCTGCATGAGATTACAGTGTTTTTGGAGCATCTTCCCTGACAATTTGTGAATATAGCAATCAGCATACCAAAGCCGAGCTGACTACATGACGAGGTGACGTTACCATACTACTTATATCCAATTCTAGGGTGGATTACTGGATTATATAATAATTTTGTGTGATGTGAAATAAAGCATGTCCCAAAACTACGGGGCACTCTGCAAAATTTTTTCTGCAAATTTGAAAAAAATAATAATAACCATAAAATAAACAATGAGTTTTCATAATAAACTTATGTACGTAATCAACCACTAAAATTTTGTACAAATTCTCCAATAAAATATTCTAATTTTGCCTTTAAATTATCGAACATAGTTTATGAGACATGCTTTATTTACTCCAAAAATATTTTTTTCCTTCCTATCTATCACTGTCGAACTACATCAAGACACAAACCATATTATCTTCATATCATCTACATTGTCTGCTGTTTTTTCGCAAATCGATAAATTTTTCGCTTGCATTTTTTTGCCCGTATACCCACGGCCACGGTATGGTAATAATAACATGCATACCGTATCAACAAGCAAATATACAACATGGCCTGTTGTGCTGTTGGTGTGGTTTTTACTAGGAACTCAGAAGAGAAATGAAGGAAACAAAAAATATAATAATAATAGTAAAACCTTGCCTTGCCTTCTTCTGTGCATAAAAAAAAGTAATTCAAGTGGTTCAACTTGGTATGGTGCATCATCATAATAATAATATAGTATAAAGAAAGGCACAATATGGGGATCTAATGCTGCTGGTATTTTTCATAGTAACGGCAAGAAGGCAACGGTTAATGTTCTTTTTTTGTATTACAACAGACTAAACACGAATGAGTGAGCAATATGCATGCAACCTGATAGACTGGAATTGTGCTGTTGGGCAATATTTTTATAATGAAGTGGAAGACAGACCAACAGACAGCAGCCAACGATGCAAATATTACTGAATACATAATAATATTGCAATTTTTATTTCACGGAAAGCATTTGTTTTGCAATTTGAAGGAAATACATTTTGGCCACATGTTCATCGGACATGAGTTACAACTTATAAAGTATTATTTATTGCAAAAATAATGAAGAAGAAGATGATCACGTCTCCTTTTCTATTTGTTAAACAGACAACATCATAACGAGAAAAGTAATCACCCATATGTCTAACTATCGGTAGTAGGGACTATTTAAAATGCATATGACCTTTTGCGACCCTCAGCGCCCCAGGAATTATGAATTGACCCATTATGGTGTCTGCATAAAAGTTGTTCAGTTTTGCCCCCTTTATCGAGTTATGCAATAAAACTGGTGCTACATAAACTGCTATGTGACCTTTGACCCACTGACCCTAAAGGGTATTTTTAGGAGGCTGAAATGCAATCTAATATCAGAGGTTGTCCTAAGGTACCAAATGTAGTGTCAATCAGTCAAGTATTTTTTGAGTTATCGTGTAATCATCCAGACACACACACTAACAGACTGGATATCCATCGAATAAACTACCTATATCGCATTTACAATGCTACCGGTATTTAATAAATATGCAGACGATGAAGAAGATAAAGGATAATATACAGAGTTGATGTTGACGCCGAGAATTATTCTTTGGCTAAAAGGAAAACAACAAAACCACCGCCAGATGATCATGATCATCACCGTTTTTAGCCTCAGAATTTCGGAGCGGAGCGATTATTTTGGATTGTGAAAAGGGGCAGGTCAAAAGGGAAAAGGATGATGATGTGATGTAGATGGATGAATAAAAGGAAAAGATAAAGTCGTTTCTCCCTCTCTCTCTCTCTCTTTCTCTCTGTTTGTCTGCGTATTATGTAGCTTTTTGTGTTTGTACGAGTTTCTCTTTTCTTTCTTTATGGATGTCTCAATGTATACACATGTGTGTAAATGTGTACATGAAAGGCTTAAAAAGGATTCAGTATAATTGCCAAAAATCTCTGTTAATACTATACCTTTTGGCAAATATTTAGAAACCATTTACGTAGCTCTCTCCACCACCACCACCACCATCACTAGATGAAAAACTCACTCAGAATGAGTGAAAGTGAGTGAAAGGGAAGGAAGAAAGATGAGAATTGAAAAGAGAAAGTATTAAATAGAAAGAGAGTGAAGCTAAATGATCCATAAATAGATGTACAGTCTCTATCTGTTTATATATGTGTTTGATGGGGAGAAAGTGCCTCAAGTACGAAAATGAACCCGCAGGAGGACCGTTTCCCTTTAGTTTAGTTTTGTCTTCTTGTTGTTGTTAGTGGGCATGCATCACTGATCATTATATTTATGTATGCATGCACACTTATCTTTCTCTTGATATATTTTTTTCTGACGAGACGAGATAAAAAGTAGAACAAAATGTTGACGATGTGATGATGATGATGATGAGAAACGCATGGTATCTCTCTTTAGTTTTGTGCAAACATACTCATAGTGGATGGTGGTGATAATAAATAAAGAATGTAAAGTCGATATACATGATAGGGTGACCAAAGTGAAGGCAGTATATATGCTTAAGATTCATATTAAAACTTGGAAGACGACGACAACATAGACGCCACTAGACTTTTTTTCAAAAGAAAAACAAAATATTTTCAAACAAGCCAGTTAACAGCGGCGATAATGAATCGACCAACAAGTCTTTCAGATTATATCTCAAAAAACATTCCTTCCAAAGTCGGTAATGAAGCACCATAAAAAAACAACATGGATACTTGATACTTTCGAGTTACTAGTTACCATACCAACAAACCAACGCAAAGGAGAAATCTATTTTTCCCCTAACAATACAACAGCTAGTTATATAAACTCGACGCCCTCTTAAAAGATTCAGTGGCAATATCGTATTATGATGGGATCTTAATGGGATCAGTGAAATAGTATAACAACATGATAGGCTTCACTTTGTAGGATGTCACCTTGCAACAAACGTTTATTCTCAGATTTAAGTCACACCACGCAACCCACAACATACCATAATCTCACGTTACATTATATATTTCTAGCTTTTTCGTCCTTATAACAACTCTAACAAGTAACATGACATAATATTGTATTTCACGAACCGCATTAGCATAAGAAACTACTTGAAGCAGAGAAATTAAGCACCAACTTGCTTGGATGGAATAGTGATATAAGATACCATGCAGATACCAAAAAAACCTTCACAAAAATTTTTGCGATATTCAAAAATAAAACTAACCAGCCCATCTGTTACGCGATATAATAATAATAATGCCATTATTTTCCTCCAAAAAAACGACCATATACCACCAGTCTAATAATCTATTATCACTTTGTTTTCCCATTTCTCTTTTTTTCAAGCTGTTAGCACCAACTTTCACCAATGCCATTACAATACCATTTTTCCCTCCTGTTATAAATATTAGAGGTTCGACTTCGACTTGCTTTTTTTTTCTGGTGTGGCCCCAAAAGAACAATTTATAACGAGTAACATGACACCACAAAAGACACAAAATACACAAAAGCATGTTATGTAGTTTGTGGGGTACCATCCTTCAATATTTATTATGGAGAAATGTACATTTATGCGTTAGCGAGACATAGACATTCACGTGTTCACATTATTTCCAAGTTTTATCGACTGGAAACAAAAAAAAAAGCAAGATGATGATAATGATGATGGTGATGACTATACACAAGAACGACGACAACAAACAGGAAAAATAAATGAGAAAATTCGAATATTATGATGATGATCATGATTGCTCAATAGTAGCTTCGCATAGAAACAATATAACAACAAGAGTTGGTGCATTATTTCTGATAATGTCTACGTATATGGTAATCAGATAATGAATATAGTAATGACTCATGTTTATCATGGCCCACCCAAAAATAAAGTCAAGTAGGTAATCCATCATTAACATAATCATCATCATCATCATCATCGAGTCATCAGAATTGTTGTCGTTGTCATTTATCCTTATCATCACCATATCATCACCTCAAACTTTCAACCTCCACCACAAACTTATAACTAATTTCTTAGAAAAGCATAATATAATAATAAGCTTCTTAATAATTAATAATGAGTTTTTGTGCTAATTTCTTTTATTTTCTGCTTACCCGTCTCGCTTTACTTTGGTATTTCAGCGCCTTTTTCGTGTCTTGAGTAGCTGTTTGAACATAGTCGACCGCATGCTCCACGTGATATTCGATTCGGTCTATCATTTCACCCTAAACAAATAATAATTCATGTTTATAATTGTTATTGTGTCATGTCAGCTTCTTTTCTTGGAAAAAAGTATTATTTCCATCAAATGTTTGAGCTATTAATAACATCTGGTTAAACTTGAGCTTTATAAAAAAAACGCCTCCACTTTCACCGGCAATAAAAAAAATGTATCATAAATAAATAATCTGAGAAAAAAAAGGTTGTTGAATTGAATGAATGTGGGCGTATGAATAAAAAAAAAAGATTTTTTGTGAGTCTATGATGCTATTATCGTTTTCATCGAGAGAGAAAGTTATGAAGAGAAAAGGGAGAAAATAATCTGAGAATTGATGAAAGCAAAGGAAGCCATTATGATGACGATATGACGACGATTATGATGAAAAATATGTAGAGAAACACACGTAAAATTGTATCAAGTATATTTTTGTTGAGCTCAGCTCATGAAATTTAACATTCACTCATCGTCAGGTTTACTTTTACTTTCTCT
>JAQFYG010002468.1:0-14723 GCA_034694325.1 Entomobrya corticalis
AATTGACCCCAGGGGCACGGGGTCAACCATATACAGACTTAAGCTAGAGAGCTGAAACTAAGAACATAGGGGTTATCTATGACGGCGAATTCAATGAAAATAGTCACTTGACCCCTTGACCTCAATTGACCCTAGGGGCACGGGGTCAAATATATATACAGACTTAAGCTAAAGAGCTGAAAGTAAGAACAGGGGTTATCGATTACGCCGAATTCAATCAGGAGTGCTGTTTGCATACATGACACATGCAATTTAGCCCTTCTCTACCCGATGGCAAAAGGCATAAGGCCAAAATGTTCAAATTCAAGTGTGCAGTGGTCCTCAAACGAAAGGAACTTGAGAACATTTTCTCCAAAATAGTTACATGTAATGTGGAGCTGGAATTTGTTGAAAAGACCAAATCAGAAGACGAAACAAGATGTTACAAAAAATGATCGACGAGGGCGTCAAGTTCATGACGGTCTACGAATCCAAAGATGCGGGATTCGTCACCTTTGCAAATTTATTACATTAAAAAGAGCAGTTTAGATTACAATTGCAAGCCCAAAGTAGACGTTAAGTTATTTGGGGATCAAATTCGCCTTGTAAGTCAACTTTTTGTCAATGTAGAATATGGAAAACAGGGAAGCTTTGGCTAAAATGGACTATTGCGGAGATACGGAGGAGATCAGAGGAGATTCGGAGAACTGGAGGAGATGTTTCTCCGAAAAATATATTTTAAAAAATAAAAAATCTGCAAGGCAAAACCTGGCAGGCAGGTAAACTGGAGATGTGGGCTGAGGGAGAAGATGGCGACGAAAAAAACGCTTTTTTTCTCTCAAGCCCACGAAGAGATGGTGCGTACTATGCAGAGTATGCATCCCTAGCATACCTTTACATGCTTTTCTTTTTCTCTTCCTTCTTCTTCTATTTCTTCTTCATCTTATATTTTTCCATGCAAACACACATGTCACTCTCCAATATAAAAAATCTAAGATGAGAGGTGGCATGTTTATTTTTTCTATTCCCATCTTTTCTATTCTCTCCTTGTATTTTTATTTTAGGTTAGAATAGATGTAAGTAAGGCAAATTTACTTAGTGTGTAAGTGGTAAGTAAACGGGTATAGGATAAGTGGTTGTCGGTAGTCTTAAGTAATAGGATACATAGATATAAGTATTTAGGGTAAATAGATATAAGATACATTTCTATACGATATATATATATTATAAATGTGGGTAAGTAGTAAATAAGTAAGAAAGAGGGATTTTTAGGTATAAAATGGTGTAAGTAGCATGTAGGTAGGTTAAGTAGTTTAAGTGTAGCCGAGATGGGAAATGGAGAGATGTCAGCCACCATGTATGTGGTTCATCTCTCTTCATCTTTTTCCGTTTTCTCTAGCGTAGAGCTAGAGCTGCTTTGATGCTATAAGCTATGCATGCACATTGCATGCTTAAGCGAAAGTGAATGGTCGATTCATGCTCAAGAGAGCTGAAAGACCATTTTGTTATTTTATTCAAATAACTTTTTAATTAAAATATTAAAAAATATATCCGAAAGTAAATTATGAGTAGGGTAAATGTGTTACGTGCGTATACACTTAAAACTGCTAAATAACAGTTAATAAGCAAAAAATAATAATCTTTTAAAATTGCCATAATTTATGTTCAATTTATTCATCCGAATTTTGTATATGTGTCATATCAATACATCTTGTCATTCAATAAATACCTAATGCACTAATAGACTCCTGGAGCGTCAAGAACGAGCGGATCTTCCTGCGAATCTTTTTTAAGCAAAAACATCCCACTGCAGGTAAATACTTTTGATGACAAAAACAAAACAATGTATTCTTGATAAGATTTGAGTTTATCCATGTCAGGTCTACTTTAAGAGCAGTTAGGCAAAGTAACAGTCACAACTTCCGATTTGTTAACTTACAACAGTTCAAAAAAACAATTGTGTTGTCAAAAAACGCATCTCTCTATATCAAATTCGTAATAATCTACCCTGCGATGGCAAAAATTGGAACTAGCCAACGAAGTACTATTATCTTTTTGGCACCTTTAACCGCCTGACTGTTACTGTCAGCAAGTAAATAAAAGCAAAACCATAAATAATGAACAAACACTTAGGTTAATTCAATAAGCCAATGTTCATGGATAATTAGTCACACAGGTTAAGTGCGCTAGCAAAACCAGCCGGACAGATTATAAATTGAACAACTAATGCGATTTTCGCATCGAAAAACTGTTTTGTTGCTAGCTTTTTTTAAACTAACTAATGGCTTTCAATTTCAAGGACCTTCGACTTTATAATAAATTAAAATATAGATAAGCAAAGATCTAAAATAAATTTTTTTTCGCCATATTTTCAAAACTTGATATGTATAGACAAAACGTTTTAACTGAACTAAATTAAAGCACATTCAATCAATCGTTACTTAATTAAATTTGGTTCATAAATATTTCAACCAACCGAACCTTTGCGTCTCAGCTGAGCAGTATATATATCTGTTTTATTGAACTTGCGATGGAAAACAAATGAAATGAATCAGAAAGACCAATAACTAAACGCGTTGAGGCGGCTTTTGCGTGTTTGGTTTTGTTAATGCAACCAATTCCTAAAACTGTTATCAAAAATGTGCCAGAGGCTTGAAAATTAACTAATGATAATGCAGGGGCTCTAAATAATATGCTTTACAAATATATATTATATACACAAAGGAGCAGCGTCTCTGTCTGTCTGTCTGGATGATATCGTATAAAGGCAGCTGATATACTTGCCGCACCAGAAGGATGAGGACGATGAGTTAAAATGGCATTGCCCATATAATGTATATAGTAATAGTAACAATGAGAAGATGTACAATTAAACTAATGACAAGAATTACAATAGTCAATTGTATTTATTGATTCTTAGTTACAAGAATACTTCGCACAGGATTGTGCTTCATATTTTGTACTTTGATTATTTTTACGTCCAAAATTTCATGCTTCGAATGTCATTTATTTGCAACGAATCCTAATTCAAAAACTTTCATTTGCAAGGTCTTTTTACTACTTGTGAGTGTTACATCAATTACATTTTACTTCCAAAAAAAGTACAGCAGGCAAACTTTACAACTTCGTAATAAATTTCGCGTTAGCTCGCCTAAAAGAGTTTTTTGCAAAGTTTCTCAACGAGTTCGCTGTACAAACTTGCATGTACTCAGAATGCGAATTCGTTACGACTATTTTTTACATTTTATAAAACGACTTCTCTGATTTGTGTTAACAATTTGTGGCGTACTCTATAAGTATAAGCATAAATATGCACAAACTCCACATTTTCTATTTATTAATAATAAACAAATATGCAATAACAATATTTTGGTATGATAAATGAAGGGTATGTATGCAACAGTGTATAGAAAAAACAAAAAAGTCCTATTTATATATCTAAATAGGGCAATGAATAAACTCCAAGGGGTTATTACTTTAAAAATAAAGTTAAGGTCTCACATAACCAAAAAGATTGTTTTTACAGCGTTAAGATGGACTCGGCCGTAGAAAAGTAAAATGCATGGATGCATCCTTCTTATGGTTTTTCTGGTTAGATGCATTTTTAAACAGGACTGTATCGCACTTAGTCAACATGAAACAATAACAACATGCTTTGCCGTAAATTTACAGAAGTACCCACGCTGGTAATACCAAAAAAGGAAGCTTCGTTTTACCATTTTCTTTGTGTACCACACTGCTTGGCTTGGCATTCTGCGGCACTCATACAATTGTAAGCATTACATTGCATTCTCTCTTTTTCACTCACAGTGATACAACAGTTGATAGTTCTTGTAAAAAAATATTTTATAGTTTACACTTCACAAACAAAAATATAAATTATTAATTGGACACAACATTTTATAACTTTTTTATCAAAATGAATACGCGAAGTTTCAGTTGTGCTTCGAATGAAACACCACTGATTTCAACAAAAACCAGAAGTGGTATAACTGTCGACGCTTCCCCAAAGTCAAGTGGGAGAAACGCCGCCGCCACTAAACGCATTTATAGCAAGCAAGCAAGAGAAACAGCACCAACAACGACAGCTCCAGTAACGCTACTTCCAACGTACCCGCAACCAGTACCGTAGGAAAGCATCCCAGAAAAGCTGTGGCCACCTCCAAAAAACCTAACCATAAGCTGGCCGATGGAACCATCCGAGACGGAGGCCCTGAAGGAATGGGGTGAACGAAGAGAGTATTATCCCAAAACAAACGTGGAGCAATGGATTTTATCAAACCAAAAAAAAACTGTAGCCAGAGGAATTGAAACGCCTTAATGCAAGGCTTTTATTTAGTTTTTATGAATTTAAGTAGTTTAAATGTTATAAAATGTTATAAACATTTTTTAGAAAGAAAAGGCCATGGAAAAAAATTGGAAAGCATCATAGCGGCGGATTACTTGGCCTACATTCAGCAGTGAGTGTTCTCAACAAAATATTTATGTGTGTGATTTACGCTGATTACATCCAATTACAGTAACACTAACCCAATTAAATAATTGTATGCAGGTCCCGTGGCTATCTTGTGAAGGTATCTTCAACGATTAGTATGATGCCTTCTTCCACAAATTTGACTATACGAAAGAATCAAATGATGATGCCCACCAGTGCGCATTTTTTGTAAGGGATGGGGAAGGAGAAAATGGCACCCTGATCGTCATAGCGGGAATGGTTTAGATGTTCATTGGTTATAACCAGATTCACGGGAGGGAGGAACACACAGAAAACGCGGTGAGGGAGTACACTGGGCGTGTGTTAAGGACCATTTTAAGAAGGAAAATACCATCCTCATCCCCGTTACGCATAATTTCCTGGAGTGGTATTTGTACAAAACACAAATGGGGAACCAAGTACAGCCAACCCTGAGCAGCTGACCTGGACAGGACGTATTGTATTGACGAATATCGTCAATCGCTTTAATTGTAATTAGAGACAAGATATGGCGACTATACGATTGTAATCACTTTGACGCTGAAGAACATTTTGTAGAGGACTTTTATGCGAAAGTATGGGCATATGCCCCAAATATTGTTTTGAAAAATTTGAACAAAACACTGAGCAAGGGTCCACGACACATTGACTACAAAGTCGAAAAAGTCGTTGATAAACCTAAGGGGTAATTCAAATTAATAAATTAATAGCTTGTTTAACGAAACTGAATTACAATTATTCTATTGTTTTACAGCGTGGCCAATTCCTGCACCATTTGGGAAATGTTTGCTGTCGAGCAAATTGTAAAAGAGCGAAAACATTTGAATTTCTTTTGGTCTGCCGCTGCAGCGCAGCTGTACTACGACAGAGTAGTGTTTTATGTGAACAGGCACATGAAAATTGACGATTACTCTACGCCTCATTCCGATTATGTGACTCAATCACATGACAAGTACCCTTACATGCTTATGTTGAAGGAACTGATCCTGGGCCACAGCCACTTTGTCATCAAAGTGGCTCAATTGGTGAGTAGTATTATATGGCATGCCATTATGCCAACACGGTTTAGCAACAAAAATTATATATCGGTTTTTAAAATTGCAGATAAAGGACAAGGACGAGCAAAAAACCAGAAATGTTGTTTAAATATATTATAAATACATGACCTGCAATTTGTAACCCAAATATTTATTTCTAGAATAATCACGTCAAATTCAGATATAGTTAATTAATAGAAAACCAAGGTGCCATATGTTGCCATTTTTATTTACGAATAAAATTGATCACCACTTTTGATTTTTTTGCAAACAAATTGCAATTATTCGTTAGATTTATTAATGCTTTCGACTTCACCTTTCCACTTTGTGCTATATATTGGATATATGTATGTATATGTATGTATGTATTTGTATATATGTGGGCAAATTTTAAAAATAGATATTGCAATTTATAAAGGTGCTACATATTTGCGACTATGATGGACAATTGACCTATTTGAAACTGTAACATCTCAGGTATGCAAATATATTATATTCGTAAAACTTATCTCTGGCTCATTTATGTAGTGTTAAATATATAAATTCTAGTGCAATTTCGCAAAACAAATATAGCAATTTAGAAAGATGCTACGTATTAGCAGCTATTATTGACCATTGGTCAGCTCTTATTCTATCACTTTTGATAATCAGATAATGTCTAACATCTCAGGATTGCAGATATATTGGATTCGCAAAACTCATCTCTGGCTCATTTATGTACAGTGTTAATTGGAAAAATTTTAGTGCAATTTCGCAAAACAGATATTGCAATTTAGAAAGGTGCCACGTATGAGCATCTTATATGGACAATTGGTCTATTTTTGATCTATCAGTTTTGATAATCATGTATTGTCTAATATCTCAAGTTTGCAAATAATTTAGATTTGCAATGCTCATTTCTAGATCACTTATATATAGGATTATGTAGAAAAACTATTATTGCTTTACTATGATAATAACATTCCAGTTAAGATAATTGCTACTTAGTGACGGCTACGATGAGCATTTATTCTATTCTTAATCAACTATTTACAATATTCTGATAATTTCTAACATCTCAGGTTTATAAATTATTCGGTATTGCAAATACTTTTTTATCTGGCAGTGGCAAGCTATACTTTTCCCTTATAGGTTCAATGAGGAATATGGATGTATGCTTCAAATTGCTACAAATTTCAGTGTCTAATAAAGAGATTAAGTGCCGTCTTTCTGAAAACACTCAATCCGGAAAACATGGGTCCAACTAAATCTAAATAATATATTCCCATACAAATTATGGCTTTGCAGTCAAAATGCACTTTGCCTAATATTCTGGGCTATGTATATTTTTATATGGTACAAAACCAAGATCTACAGTTCGTCGTGAAAGCAATATTATTGTCGCTTTTTTAAACTTATTTTACATTTAGAAAACTATGGCGAACTAACTGGAAATTATCAGTATACCCATCACCTGAATTTAATATAATAAATTTATGAACTTATTTAAAAATAAGGCTAGTTTCATATGTAGTTCACAATCCAAAACTACTTTTATGCTTATTTAACTGAAATGATAGATGCAAAAAATGGTTTTAAAAAATGTTTGCGGATGGTTTTAAAAAATGTGTTCTACTTTCTAAATTAAATTAATTTATGATTACAATATACACATACCGTTTTATATTCTGCTTGTATCTTCTCGAGCTCTTTCTAATCCTTTTCTATGTCCTTCTGTTCTTCGTTGACGTCAGAGACGTGGTAATCGTTGTTACATGGGGTGATCCCGTGATTACTGCAGCGTTCCAATTCCATGATCAGCGTGTCGTAGATGTTTGCAATCTTTCCCGGACAGCTAATGTAGATTGGCCCGTTTTTCTCAAGTAGCTCAAAGATTTGCATTGATGTTTGCCTAATGAATTTGATACCAACGAGTATTCGGGTTTGTCATCGCGGTGCTTGTACTCCATAATCATTTTGCGGTACATCCTAGAAACATCTTCTAGGAAATCCTTGTTCTCAAATTTATTCTTCCTGAACTTAAGGTTGCAAAGTTGAACGTAGAATTTTTTTAAAGGCTGTGCTGCAGTACTCTGGTGGAACTTTTATTGTTCGATCGAACTTTTTAAGATATTCCTTATTTATATCTGTCCACGCATGGTAGTCGCAATAGACTAAAAATGAATCGGAGTTGGTAACAGCTCCTTGAGAAGTTGGTTCAGCCATGATACTAATTTAAGTGGGAGTCGCTGTTGATTATTATATCTCTTGAGCTGGTTGAGGACTTCTCAGGAAGTATCGTCCTTCAAACGTGTGTTCACGGTTTACACAGGTGTAAGCTACTATGTCGCAATGACACTTGTCAAGTTTTTTTGTTGAATTAACAAACTAATTTTAAGCGTGAGTAGGGAAATCAAAATTGCTTTTTTATAGCAACCTTCTAGAAGGGATAAAAGACTGCTTTTGAAATCTTCGTGAAATTCAAAACAATATTCAAGACCGTGTTTTAACCGTCACAACAGAAAATCTTTAGTGTGCTGCTCAAATGCAACAACGGCGTCACGAAAGAATATGGGGGTTAACAGTTTTGGTTTATCAATCTTAAATTTTGCAAGATCGACGCAGAATTTCACAAAGGAAAAATGCCAGGAACTTGGATCTCTGCCACAAGTACGTCTCAACTAATTGATCGCAAACTCACGGATTATCTTCTCTATTTGGGCCATACCTTCATTTTCTTTCAGAGAGGGCAGTATTTAATTCCTTCAGTACTTCAAGAAACTGTTCAAAGTTCTTATTTACATAGAAGATTTATCTCTAATCGCCGAGGTTTGGGGTTCGATTAGCAAATATTTACAAAAAGGAGTAGGTATTAAAAATGAGAAGTATCATTGTTGAGCAGATAATGGTGAGATTGTACGGTACGGGGCATGTTTACTATTCATTGAGTGACTCCTGTCCCATGGCACTTGAGCTTCTTTGGATAGTGGATCTCTGTTTTGTATCTGCTTCTTGTACTTATCTCCGTTGATGTTCTGCTCTTCGTGTGCTCCTCAAAGATATTAGCTTATCTATAGCTTCTGTCAAATTTTCCTACTCTAAAGTGTATATGGTGAGTGCGCAAAAATCCCAATGTGAGATTAGACGCCTGAGCTTATTTGAATATTCAAATTCTACCACAGATACATACATACATACATACAATCGTTGCAATCCTATCCGTAATTGGGCTTTATATTGATAACAGTGCTCGCCTTGCACTTGCTGCCAAAAACCGTAGCAGAGCTTGTTATACTGCGATAGAAAAGATGTGATATAAACGTACTGGATTTCCACCGACTTTTTTGAGTAAAGTCCTCGTAGGTAGACAGTTTTTTTATCTCGGGCAACGATTTTCCCCCGTCCTTCTCAACGACGCGACTTAAAACGTCTTTAATGGGGTAAATAAGAGAAGTGATGAGTAAACTGGGAAATATGAAGACGCTGAGCCTGCCGTTGTCGTTGCTTCTCTAGGTTAAGATGACGTTCGATGAGCCGTTGAAAAAACGTTTGACAAGGATTTTGTTTCCAACTGCTTTTGTTCAAAACGTTGAAAACAAGGGTTGATTTGCGGTATTCTGCGGGCTTTTTGATTTTTGCATTTGAAGTAAAAGTGTGGGACTTGGATGAATCTTCTGTTTGTTTATCAAAATAGCGAGGGTATTTACGGAATGGGGCCTTTAAAGATTCAGGTAAGGGTTTTTTTGAGTTTCTGCTCTTATAATTTTTTTTCGTCCATTATAGAGAGAAAATATGATATTTGCAACTCAAAGACAGTGTAGGGAGTGAGGATCTGGCGTTTCCAAAGCTAAGATAATATTAAAACACCAGAGTGCAACTTGCTTCAGTTGCGAGTCAGAGAGCCACAAGTATGGATGGCATACTTGGATATAGAGAAATTGATAAGCAATTCTACTTTGAATCAGTTGGTCGTAAATATAAACGCGATTTAGCTTGGTACATTGACTTTGGTACTAACGTGAGAAAGACTGAGCTAAGCTCCGTGTCTTTCCTTACGGACTGCACATTAAACTATTGACTACCTGCCAGGAAAAGTGTATACAAGCGGCGTATAAACTTATTCAGCGTACGCTGAATAAACACTACTGTTTACTAACGAGGATTAGTATAACCTTGTCAAGCTTCAAACGAGCTCTTATTAACATTATTGGTACTGCCTGTGATAAGGATTCGTCATGCCAAGTTACAGCTCCAGATGGCCACTTACGTCGTCATAGTGACGAAAATTATTTTTCGGAGTCAAACTTTTGACTTTTCGTAAAGCTAAATAACATGGGGAAAATCGTCAACCGTCCAAAATCATAAGATAGCTACACAATATGGCACAAAATGACAAAGTTTAGTCAACATTGACAGGATTGGCCAAAATAGGTCAGAATAGACAGGGATGACCAAAATTGGTCCGAATTGACAGGAATAGAAAAAATTCGTCAGAAGTGACCGGCATGGTCATAATCGGTCAAAATAGACAAAGTTTAGTCTAAATTGACAGGATTGGCCAAAACAGGTCAGAATAGACAGGAAAAGCCAAATACAGTCGAAAAAGATATGAATGGCCAAAACCGGTCAGGAAATACCGAATTAACCATAATTTGTCAGTGTTGACCAGAATTGGTCAGACCTAACAGAAATGAACAAAGCCAGTCATAACTGACAGGAATGACCAAAATGGTAATAATTTACAGGAATGATTCAAGTCTATCAGAATTGGCTGAAATGACCTAAGTCGGGCTCAATTGATAAAATTGACCGAAATCGCAATCGGTACGATTTGACAGATATTACCAAATCCATTTACATTTATCAATTCGACTACTTGAAGCAGATTTTTTAAGACTTGTGCGATTTGATTAAAAAACCAAGTCAGTAATTGTTCATTTTCCCAAAGAAATTGTTATAATTGAATACAATAAACAAAATAACGAACAGTCAAAACAAATCCACCAACAAGTCACTAAAACTTGATCCTAATTAAAATACGTGACATGTAAGCTCAAACAATTAGCATTGATCTGTTTAGAGTAAATCGGTCAGTTTCGACTAATTACGTTCCTATAACTAACCTTCGGTAATTGCGGTCGATTAAAACTTGTTTATGTTATTTAGACTGAATATGACTGGTTTTAGTCATTACAGCTATTTTCTGACCAAATTAGGCCGCATTTATCATATCTGACCGATTTCGGACATTGGAATAGCGTTTATTAAGAAAACCACTTCTGTTCCCTGTGTAAGTATAATAACGAAAGGCGATCAGAGTCAACATAGTTGTGTATATGATATTTAACTTTACGATACGTTATCAGAACCGCATCCTGATGATATGGTAGAGGAGGGATTACTCGAGATCTAGTGGCTAACTCGAGATGAGAAAATACGATACGAGTGTTGATGAATACAATATAAGAATCAACATAAACACAGCACGTAATAAATGAAAGAAAACGATGTAGCTAGAAATTCTTGTTAGTAAGAGTAATTAAATTCTGTTTCATTTATTTAATGACCGAAAACGAAATCAGGAATCAATATCTTCCAGAAACATGTTTATTACGAAGATGAGACTTCCAATCAGAGTTATGCGATCGGTTTATTTGTCGGTCTGTCTGCTTTTAAACGCTTTAATTCTTTTATTGTTTTTCCGAATCTCTTTTTACTTCGTATGAAGACTGCTTACGTCAATTGATTAATTATTAGTGATTTTTAATAATCTGGGTTATTCTTTCCAGAAACAGGAAAGAAAGCAAGGTCACTGGTAAACGTTTAGGCGACATTTTGTTATTGCATATTTCGATAGAAGAGACAACGTTGATCATTTTTTGTTAAGACACCACATGTCAAATTGTACCTTATAAGTCACTAGAGGTTAAACAGTTCAAATACGTTTTACTGCCTATTTCCATGTAAAAATCAATAAATGCCAATATTTGTCTAGTCTTAACACCATTTGTAAGATCATAATAAGGGATTGGAATAGGGTTTTCGATTTGAAGATTCGTTTTAATGGGATTTTAGGATTTGTTTGTTTCGGGATTTAAGGAGTCGTTTTATGTATTACGAAACACATATTCGTTACTCTCCAGTGATCTAATCACGGCTTGTTATTATAGTAAACAAAACGAAAAGAAAGATCAACACTACCACAATAAAGATCGATCTGCTCTGCTGCTTGAAAAAGAAGAAGTGTAGAAAGAAAGTCGAACTCAAGTAGAAGCGAGCTAGATGAAACGTTGATTTTAACGAGTGTGGGCTTGCGTGCGGTAAGGGGTAGAGAGAGGCACAGCATGCATGCTTTGCTTCTTCTCTGTGCTCCTGCTGCTGTGAAGGGAAAAAGAGAAACTTTTTACGCTGAGAGTACCATGGGTAATATGCGGATAAGGATAATTGGGTTGAGTAAGCTTACTATTAGCTTGGGTAACGTGTTGCTTGAGAGGTTGCTGCTGGTAGTAGTAACAGAAGAGAGTTAAGAGCGGATGACAGCGGATGATGGTTGCGTGTGCTAAAGGAATGGATGCGTTAGTTTGGGTTACCGGCTGCTTGCTCACTGCTGTTGCTCTCTAGTGATGCTGTTGGTGGTAGTAAATACAAATAGAGTTGAAGAAAAAATATGCGGTTAATGGGAAATGGAAAAAACAAGTAGAGACAATAGCTTATGTAACGATATACTTGCTGAGATAGTAAAGGGTTAGAAAATATGGCGGTGAATGCGGTGAGGGTAAACAAAATATATCTTATTCATGGTAAGCGTGCTAACTCATCATGAGCTTACGACAAGTAGGGAGCTGAGTGGTTAAATTAAGGGAGCTTGGCTTAGGCATTGTGTATGTATAGTTTAGCACTAGCTGTTTTCACATGTTAAATGCCATAAAAATTTTTGAGAAAGAAATTCCCAAAAAATATTTTTTTAAAAATTATTTCAAAATGTTTTACCATTGAAAACTGATACTTTCAGGAGGAGGTTATCTTGATAGCACCTATTGACTGTGAAATCAAGAAGTGGATAGGGCGTAAACACCCTCCGAGCTTCCATCGTCAGTGTAGTCCGGTTAAAATGATGTGCGTACTGCGTACAAAGCATAGTATGTACAGCATCTGCTTGTTATCCACTGACTTTCAAAACAAGCACATTTTTTTAATGAATAAGACCAAGCAAGGACAAAGTAAATGCATAAAAAATAAACATACAAGATGAGTAATATTACTCACCTGTTTATCTCTTTATCCATTAATTAATTTTTTTCTCGTCAGAAAGTAAAGCAAGTAATCCTTACAGATGTACATGTGATGTCGTCAACATTAGAAGATTTCGCAGTAAATTAGTCACTCTCATAATCAATTTTAATCAATTTACCTGGAAAAAATTAAATTCTAGATATACTTAATGATTTCAAAATATTGAACTTAAAGACGTGTTATTAGTGATATATTAAAACCATTAAAACCGTAACTGCAAGATCTAATAAGTGATCATCACTAGCCCATATCTGACTACCAGCCGTTACGAAAAGAGTACTTCGTTAGTTAGTTTATTAAAAACTAACAGCGAATTAATTTTGACGATTAGATAGTTTTGTGTCCGTCTAATTGTTCTTAGCATATATAACACCTTGCTTTCAACTTTATAAGTGCTCCCTGATAGGTGAAATATAGTGGGTAAGTGTACAAACAGGTTTAAAATGATTTGATTGTTTTGTCTTTAAGTGTCAGGCGTAGGATAGACTATTTAGAATTCCAAAAGGTAAAATGAGTGGAATTTTTAAAGAAAATATTTGAGTTTGATTACCAATGGGCAATTTGTGACTGTAAGCTTATATGCTTCATTGACCGCTGTCAGTTAGTTAAAAAGTTCATCCACAAGCAGTTGTGGCAGTTAATCTGGTTTTAGGAAAATGAAACAATCGCAATGTCTGCTTTCGGCAAAAAAACGTCACGCTGAAATCTTCATCGAATGTGCCGATGTTGTAAAATAGTTCGTTTTCTCTTGGCTTATTGTGAAATAGAGGGAATTATTGAATGTTTGCGTTTCATTTTACCAAATTTTTTACTTGTTTGAATGCTATTACACAGAGTTTTAATTGGGTAAATTTAATAAAATTAAGTGATGATTTTTGTTTGCCAACAGAAATACGTAACTTCATTTGGACAACTCTTTCAAAGATCTACTTGAAAACATTGAGTCATCGACAATCGTCAATTATAGGTATTAAATGAAAGTATGTACCTCAGTATGTTACACATGCAAACTATGAATAATGAATAAACGTGTCTTCATTAGTAATAATGTGATTTACGGGAATTTTTTATACAGCCAGTTATTGTTTCTCCAGTTTGTAAACTCAATGCAATTAGTCATTATGCATTTTTCCGTCGGCTTTGATTAAAGCTTGCTGAGATTTTCTTGATAATCAGAGATAAAAGTCAAAAAAGGGTGTTCGGTAGCTACCCCAAAAATCTTTAGCTCCGCTAACTTTTATACCTCTATTAAAAGCTGTGCTGTGCTAATAAAAGTGCGTATTCTGTTATATTTTGTGACGTTTGTGATTAAATTGGAGATCAAAAATGGGAAAGTGTTTTTCAGCATATTAGGATATTTAATTTAATTTAATAATCATTTTAGGCAAAAAGCAATGTTCTTTGTGAACATGATATTTAATGCAAGCATATCTCATGGTCTCTAAGAAATGCATAAATATGTTTTGTCATTTAAATATGCACAAAGGCAGACTCAATTTAGTACCAATCGAATATTTAAATGTCTTAAACGCAACTACAGGTATTCATTTTTCAGATACGTGATATGACCGGCATACGCACTTTTTACTTTCTACAAGTTCATTTTTCATTTCATTTTCAAAATCAGAACATTTCTTCAGCAATTCTGTCAGTTCTTCTGGATCCGAGACTTGACCTGAAATATTTCGAATTAAGTCGCGCAAACTTCTTTGACTAATGCGCATTCTTTCAGGAAGCTGGTGGTCCTTTCCGTTGTTTTAGACGCTATTGCCGTCAATAACTTTCATTTGTCAAGTAAAAATCCACTTGAAAATCATCAAGAACTTAACATTGCTTAAGTGTCACAGCGTGAAAATTAATTAATTAATATAAAGAGGATTTTCAGTGACTTTATTATCAGTTGAAGGAAGTTACCAAAACAAACAAATTCAACCCACAACCTGATGTTCAAACTTACTTGC
>JAQFYG010002469.1:0-14712 GCA_034694325.1 Entomobrya corticalis
TAAATTTTTAAATTCGCCCAAACCTATT
The DNA here is from genome assembly GCA_034694325.1 of Entomobrya corticalis. Classification (NCBI taxonomy): domain Eukaryota; kingdom Metazoa; phylum Arthropoda; class Collembola; order Entomobryomorpha; family Entomobryidae; genus Entomobrya; species Entomobrya corticalis. Next base: position 29 of record JAQFYG010002469.1, read on the forward strand.
CAGCAAACCAATTCTAGGACCATATTTGATGCATAAAATAAAACTGACAAGGAAGACCGTCGAAAAAGATAAAGATCCGCCTTGAGAAGCATTAACTGGCATTACGTCATCTAATATCATTTAGCTTGTCGTGAGATGCTTGCTTGTCCGCTCTGATTTAAAACGTTGTGTATAATGTGATCATTTATAAATTGAGAACACAAGATAAAAATTTAATGATCCATTCCGTATTGCTTGTACATCTACAATTAATTTTCTTGAAATACAATATAACGGAAAATCTGGAGGAAACCGCAATAACTGGCTGGAAGCAGCAGAGTTGGAAGCCAAAAACTGAATTTAATATATGATGCTGCATATTAATCCATGATCACACATAAAAATATTGAAATACAACACTACGATGACTCATTATTCTTGCAAAGGTATTTAGTTTTCGTTACAACGACTTCGTCCTGAGAGAGTTTCATAAGACTAGAAGCATTATCCTCCACACACCCATTTTAAGTGTGCTACTTAGATTGTTGAAAGTTAACAGTAAACGCTGTCATCATATCTCACCACCACATATATTCTTCATCATCATAACACTTTAAACATTCTTTGCTATAGTGTGTTTCCAGTTATAATATTGTGTAAAAGTGAAAAGCAGCCGAAATGTCTAAGGCTATTGGGCAGAGCCAGAGGAACGTTGACACTTACTGCAAATATCATAATGTTATGAATGCGGCAAACAGAGGTTTTTCGTAGGCACCATAAAATATACCAACCACCACAATTTACATCATGAGACCTTTTCCCACGACGAGTGGAAGAATGCTTTGGAGGAGGAAGGGAGGGCATATGAGCTCTCTTCTTGTATAATAGCTGGTGGATGGAAGAGAGAATATCGGATGGCACATCCAGAAGACGTGGAGGAGAAGAATGAGCAAAAATGAAGAATAAAATCATTCCTATGTAAAGCATATAATAACAATAAACGAACAAAGAAGGAAGGTGCTCCAGGACAACGTAATGTTCCTGTGACATTTCCAACTTTCAATGAGATCATCAGACCATGAGTCTTAATCGATATTGCTGACATTTAAATGCTGTTGTACTTGGTACTATTATGCGATTGCACAAGACTGGTAGCAAGTAGTCTTCCTGTGTGCTAAGTAGCAATGTATATGTTTTCGAAGCACACGTTACTAAAATATTTCTTCTATGTAAAATACCGAAACAATCAACCCCTCTTCTCTGCCATCGTTGCCTTTTTTAGTCTTTGGGGATTGTGTTACCATGAAAAGTGTGCATGTGACTGGAGAATCCGTCATATTATTATGTTCGATGTAGACCAAAATGCTAGAGTAGTTGTTGTATGGCTTAAATCATAATATACACATCCATGCATGTAATATTTGTCCGTCTTTTCGTATCTTTTTATGAGGCTCTGTGGTAGTCCCTAATACGATTCCTAGCAATTTATTCACGATCTTCCAGCAGAAGAAAAAACGATCTGACAATTTTGTAAAATGTGAACCCGTCGTAAAATTATATTTTTAACGAATTTAAGTGTATATCCTTGAGCCATAATAAAGGCAAAAGACTGCATAAAAGTCACAGTAAGAAAGAGGGAGAGACTGGAATACTGGCAACTTGAGCATGTATGTCGGAGAGAGATGCGAGCGGGACGATGAAGAGGTTAACAAGTACAGAAAATAATGAAAAACTTGATTTTTACTATCATTTTCCGATGTTGCTACTCTTACTTCCATCTTGCTCCTTCGCACATTAAATAAATAATGGAATTTCTTCCTTGTTCCTTTCGATCTCTGTACACTCTGTACAAATTGCAAATCATTGCTGCTGACGATGAGTGCTGAGTCAAAAAAAGTGCTCAGTAATTTTATATTACCAAGAAAAGCTTTAGACGAACGGTTTGTAATGAAGCATGTCATTTACTATAGAACTCATTAAATTTTCACGCATTTGATTTTATGACAAAAATCTAATGCAAAAATTTCTATGTGGCAATAACCGAAAACTCGGTACGATACGATTTACTATGATTATTTATATTTTATTTAGGTGACATATTCGCAGCCACTATCCAGTCTGTTCTTTAAAAAAATAAATTGATATTGTTAACATCAAATATATAATTTGTGACTCTTATTTTGATTACACGCTTTTCTTCAACCCAGATATTGGCCAGAATTATTCCTGATATAAAAGCGAGTCTAGCATTACCCCTTATGCCTGAAATATGATGCACATTAATTTTAAACAGGTGAAGCGTAAGATAAAGCGTATTTAAATAAGATGATGTAATGGCGCGCCGAGGCAACATTTCTTACTAATTAATACGCCATATAAACATTTTTATAAGTTATAATAGACATTCGTGAGAAATAAGTAAAGAATTTACCATCATTTTCAAACTTTTTCAACTGTCAGCTTAAGCTTGAAGTACTCACAAAACAAAACTTGGTGAACCACTTTCTCTAATTGTCTAAAGTCGAAAATATACGACAACTAAGTTGTTTCACAGCAAATCGAGTAATTATCGACGAAGGAAACATCGTTACATCTATCTAATGTTTTTCTTTTAACTGTTCATAAAACATAGACCGCATGCTTCCACAACTCCTTCGAAAGAAATGTACATATTTTTATTTTGTTGGAGTTTTATTTGCCATTTCAACTCACGCAAATTTTCACTTCCTCAGACTAAAACTTGAATGCTTCCAACACTACAAAATGAACTTTTACCAGTTTTGTTCTGGTATACTGAATCAATTTGGGCTTAGTATTGGTGCGTAAATTAGCATGGGCGTTTTTTTACAACTTTCTAAAGGGACGTACTAAGAAATGCAAAGTTTATAACAATTTTATTACAGTATATAAAAGCGGCCATGTTCCAAAGTATTTTGTAGACTTAGTTATTTGCGACTTTCTGAAAAAAATCCATCGAAAAACATTTCCTTTATATCCTTCGAGCAGAAAACCAGGAATTATTAATGCATGCAAAAGTGGAATAAAGAACATCATTGAATGTGTATTCCACATCAGCATATATTCAAATGTCTGAAATGGTAAAGTTCTGTTTGATAAAAAGCAGTTGTTCATATAAAACCTAAATCGGAAGTGAATGCCGACGTGAAATTTTTGAAGATGGTTTTCCGTCATCCAGTCAATAGCTGCTGTCAAAAGCAGATTTCAGAATTCACCTTGAGTTTTCATAAAAGATATATTACGGCATAATATGTCCAATTGTAGTACATAGTTATATAGCAATTATCTGTAGGCATATAATGCTATCTAACGTACATGTATAATGCACACTATAACATTTATAACAATGAAATTTTTTATAAGATCAAAAATACCAAGAACATATGTATTTAAATTAAAATACGGCTTTATGTCGAACTATTTTAACGCCACAGTTTTTATGCTTCAACTAAAAATGGACGAGGCATCATGATCAAATCTTACATAAACTCAATTCATTAAAATATAGTTTACGCAACTAAGCATGATAGTTTAACATGCAAACATGAGATAGAGATAGCAAACTTTTATTGAAATTGGTCTACTCATACGTGATTTTTATGTTTAACATGTAACGATGAAGTAAGAACTAAATGTGCGAGGGCCGGTGTACAGAAGTTGTGCGACTGCACTGTTGATATAAGAACCTTCAATCTTGCTCCTACAATACAATGGCCTATTCACATTACCCCATAAAGATATGAGAAACGCTTTACAAAACCGTGAATCGACTTGCATTTCTTAATAAGCATTTAATTAGAATTCAGATCGATCTTCAACGACTACATATGTATATAAATTTACAACTATTGTGCTACCTCCATATACATTTCCTACAACGATATAATCTGGTCAGTTTACAGCACAAAAACGCTTTGTTATTCTCAGTGCTCTACAATGTTATAGTTATAGGAAAGGTTATCGATATATACCTATTTTATGTGATAGTTGCTTTGTTGGTGTGAAGCATATCTGGGTATTCTAAATGTCGAAAGCAAGCAACTACTCTCTTGAATACCAAGGGGCGTAAAAAGTTAGAAATGTGAATAGCTATTTAGTCTATAATGAACTCCGCCATTATACAATTCATGCTACTTTTCTTTTCTGAAACTCTTCCAGAATAATATTTGTAATATGTTATGTGCGTTCCAAAGACCGCCACCGCTTTCTTTTCTCCTTCGTCTCCTCCTCTAAGCTATGTAGTATATTCTCATTTTTGGATATGGGAAATGCGGAATATCTACCTTACTTTATTTTAATAATGTCACATTCATTGACTCCATTCATGAAAATGTGAACCGCAAGCCACATACATGGAACAACAACTTCAGCTACACACTACACATATATTGTATTTGTTCAAGCATAATACTGATACTGATGATTATTATCATATTGTTCAACAGTGTACCAAAAAAGAGAGTAGTAAAAGCTAAATAGTATCTTTTGTAAGCGAAAGAAGAGCATTGTAGAGTGGCAATGCAACGGGAACTGCGGGTCATGTCTTTATATAATATGCTATTGTAGTGGTAGAGGAGATCGGGAGAGTTTTGGGAGAAGAAGAAAGACTAAACAAAACCAACGATATGGTACATCACAACATACTTCAACTCTTGAGAGCAAGAAAGTGTCTCGCAAAAAGAAAGTTTATTTTCTGAAACCAAAAGTAGCTTCTTCTCTATTTATAGTATGTGCAGTTGGCGAAATGAATTACCATTGTTCTTCTTTGCCCCTTTCTTGAAGTTTTTAAGCTTAAATCTTTCCTTTCCTCTCCCTCTCTCACGACAAAGCTAATTTCCTTCTTTACCAATTTTCCATCTAATTGCTGCTGTCAAAGAAAAACGTGAGTGGCAATAATTAATTGTTGCACAAGATATCAGGGATATCACATCAGTCACAGATTTATGACATTTTCAAAAATAAAATCCACAAACAATCTTGTAGGCATTTGTGTTCGCTAATATTTATACAATACAAATATTTACGTGCATGAATGCGTCAAGTTCATGACATCAATGGCCGACAAGTCAGTATTCTAAAAAAAATTTGTTTGACGTTTGCTCCTATGCAAACTTGTGACAGAGTTTATCGAAATGAGGCTCAGCGAATCAACTTGCATACAAAAATCGTAAAGTTAGTTGTAGAATCGAATTACATATTACCTATCTTTCCTGACATCAATGATCAAAGGGTTTGGCAAAAAAGGAACTCTAGAGTTAGAGTCAGAGACAGTCAGTAGTACTCAGATTTGATTCCATAAAATGGTGAATAGCTACATACTTTGTGATAGCTAAAAATGAGTATTTTGTTGCTACTACTATTGACGATGCGGAAAAATGTAAAATGGTTAAGACGCAATATTTTCATATTGAAAGTAAAAATATTGCATTATTTCCTTTTTTGACGAAAATATTTTGGAAATCATGTCTTAAGGGCAAAATTTATCCCTTGCTCCGCAACCATATCTATAGGTTCAAATATTTTACATACGCTTGCCTATAAATAATATACACAATGTCTAAATGTGGCATAATATGAAATATTACACTATATACTGCTCAACAAAACTCAAACTTGTTACTTTAAAAAGCGATATTGATTCGATTGAGTTTTGTTGTAACGTCCGAAAAATACAAATTTTTATTCATTTTTTCAGTGCTGTCGCTCTATTGTAACTTCATCATGAACAACAAAAAGTAGAGAGTTACAACAGTCAGTGACTGATGCAATGGAAATATGATCGGTAGGCGAGAACGGTGAAATGTAATCTAGTGTTCTACTGTCGACTATATAATAACAACAAAGAGTGGGCGTATGTTTCAATGTTTCCATGCTTTTTACTTTTGCCGTTTTGGTATAAATGAAGTATCTAATGTGAGGACAGTGAGATACGATACATATGCTCTAAATAATACAAACAAAGCATATATCAAAATACACATTTAATATGTCCCTAGGTATAATGGTTTCTAGAATGTAGAACAAACATTATCGAAAATGAAAATCCAGATCACCAGCTATTAGCTTTCTCTTTCGATACATTGGTCGATATCAAAACAACATGTAAGTTTATATTTTCAGGTGAAAATGCGTTACTGCCCACTCTCCTGATCAGCATCATTTTTTTGCTATTATTTTATCGTAATGGCTGCAAGTCTTTTCCCGTAATCAATCAGGATTCAGTATTATGTATGATTCTAATGATGTTGATGTGGTATTTCATGACCATTTGGGATTGGGAGTTTTTAATGTTACTGCTTATACACTAGCATAGCTGACTTGTTTCGTCCATTGTACAAAAGATTGGAGCAAGACATTAGTATCTTTTGTTTCCATCCCGTATCTCTTGCGAAATACATAAGTACATTTTATACTACTATAACCGTGCACTTTGTTTGCATTGCTTAATTTTTTGATTTTTTCTGTATATACAAGATATGTTTACGAAAACCAACATACTGGTGTTCATCCGTGACTATTTTTAATGTTAGCCATATGGTCAATCACTGTTGTTCTCATTGACAATGCATGAATGGTTTCGTTTAAGGATGTTTTTCTTCTGGTAAATCTAAAAACAATGATTTCTTTGTTATGTACATTTACATCTGCACTCATCTACGGCTTAAGTTTATGTATATTTGTCCGACGAAGTCACTAATTTAGTGCGCCTACTACATTCATACTCCGATAACGGGTTGTCACGAAAAAGAGCTTAATAATAAATAGCTGCCCTCGCATTTAGAAGAACGTCCTGAAATAAGGGAACCAAAGAGATCACGACTCAACTACATTAATTTTTGCCTGAAAAAATTTATCATAATATATTTGCTTATTACATTCATACGATAAAGATGCATAAAATATTATCCACATTTAGCCTCCGAATAGAGGTTCTTTGGGGTTCTATGGGATCTTCGTTCCTTCAACTTTTTCTTAAATGACCTTTACACTATTTCTACCGATTGTATGAAGGGACGGCAATGGGGAAATGGGACTGTTCTTTTCCAACGGAACAATATAGAAAATGAAATAATGCCTGTGATAAATATTCTAAAACAATCGAGTCTTTGTCTTTGTCAGATCTAGTCCCCTTGACAAGTTAAACGAATGCACAATAGCTGTGTGATTAAGAAAAACTGTTGTAGTGTTGTAGGCAGATATATAAGTACATAATATATACGCCTGTTCAAGTATATCTTGTCGGTGAGGTCTGGTCTTGCATAGAAGATATTTTATTATCACTGGAGCAGACTGCGCCATAATGTATTTATGTGTTATTTTAATGCTTACTTATAAATATATAATGACGATGGCAACGACTGCTTTTTCTCTGGAAGATGGTATCAATATATGCAAGCAATATATGAACTAAATACAACTATATAAAGAAAATCACGCTCGATTTTTTGGAGGGAGGACGTTTTTTCCCGTTTTCACACCATACATGAAACATTAAAAAATATCTCTTTATAATAATATGCTCAAGAAAATCTTGGTGTGGTTCATCTGGTGTGTCTTTGCTGCTGCCACTAGTAATATAGTATTTTGAGCAGTTATCCATTATATCAGAGTGATATTCCATACCAGAGAAAAAGAAGCCCATTTCACCATCATCATCGCTATCACCACCTCCACCAACACCACCACCAGAACAACATGTGAATATCGTTATAATGTTCAACAATATTATTTTTTCTGGAGAGAAACACAATACGTCCTCTAGTCATTCATACATTTATGCATGCAGACAGACACTACTTTAGCTTACGGTCACACATTGAAATCACAGATTTCTGTTTCCTTTTTTTCTTTCTTCTTTTGAGCGACTTGACTTCTCTTTTTACTGGCGTTTACAACTCAAACAACGCAGCAACATAATCCACATATGCATGCGTTCCGTACATACATGCATGAAAAGTCATGCAAAGCAAGTGGTGGTTACTTTACTTTTATCATCGTCATCATCACATTTACACAAGATACATATTTTGTTCGAGAGAAGAAGGAAAAAGAAGGGTATGATGATGCATCCCATCCCCTTATGGAAGGAAACTGCGTATAAGGAGGCCAAATCACGAGAAAACGATCAGTGTGAATCAAGCTGCCTTGCATAATACAACTCTCTTTCTCTCACTCTCTCATCTTCACACACAAGTTGTTAAAAAAAGTAAAGTAAAAAGAAGAAATAAACCAAGAGAGAGGCGTTAGCGGTGGAATAAGAACAAGTAACAGAGCAGCGCTTCTCTTTTTCCACCCAAACGAACGCAAAAAGTCGAGAGTAGATATTCCAAGCCAGTATTTACAGATTGATTTCAGCTGTACACATTTGGTGTTTACATTACCCCAAAAAACATTATTTCGTTTCGTGCGTGGATAATATCGGGAATCTTTGGAGGAAATCTTTCACGCTTATAGTATTGCATAAGGCAGGGGCACTACTACTTCGAAAGACGTTCTTGGGAGATTCAAGAGTTGGTGACCGTTACGATATCTGTAAGTATTTCAATAATAATAATTTCTCTGTAGTTTTTTAGTTTACAGCGTGGTTTGGTTAGGCATGGCATAAAAGCATTAGGGTTTTATATCCAACAATTAAAACATACTTTCACCTTCATTTACCATTTAAAAGAATTAGAATTTAATAACTTTTAGTTAAAGATTACTCAGTTTACAGTGTATTTAAATGTATCTCATTCATAGTGTTAAATGAAGAGGCTTGACGAGTAGAGGAAAAGTTTACTGGGTTTGCTAACAGTTTAAATCGAATTTGTTTTTTCAGGAAGTAGACAAATGAAATTGTGGGAAAATGCGTAAATTCGTTTGAAATTGCTAGAAGCCTATAAAATTCGATCAATAGTAAATGGGGGCTTATCGGAATTTTCAGAAAGTTACAGTTAGTATTTGAACGTTTTGCATAATTCGCCAATTTATTCCCTTCCATCATTTGCATAGTATTCTTTTCACCAAAAAGTTTTTCGGTGTAGGATTTTGTAACTATCAAAACGTCGTTTTTATGTGTGTGAAAATACATAAGGTTTAAAGTACGATCTCGTTCGTATGCCATAGGAAATTTTTAAAATAAATTAATGATGGATGAGGCAATAAAGTAAATGGATAGAATCATATTGAAAGTATATTAGATGATGTAAAATAAAAGAAGACATACGGTTCATCAAGTAATTTTCTCATTCTGCTAACTAGCAAACGAGATATTTTATATGACAAGTCGTTTCATTTAAAAATATTGATCAAGTAACTCCGAGCATAGTGCTATGAAGCAATATTTTAGCAAATTCCTAGTAAAATTAATGAATATAGAAGGTAGAGAAAGTGTTGAGTCATCGCATACAAGTACCTATAGTTAGATAAACAGATCATGCTTGAAATAATACATTTTATTACAGTGTGTGTTACTTTTGAAAGGTGGCCGTTATGTAAACCATCCAAATCAATGGTATTTTGCTACACACGTGCATAATATTGAGATACGTCATCTTGTTAATTATGAGAGTAAACTGAAATTATTAAGTATTATTCACATTCTCCATCGATATTTATCCAACTTTGCATATTTATTTCACAATGTACCTCAAACAATTCATGTTGAAAATATTTTAAGTACATAATTCCTTTGACTCTTCTAATTGGGAGTAATGTGGGTTTCACACATTTAGTACTTGTTTTACTTGTAATTACATAATTCGTTTGGTTGAAAGTCGCTTATCTACTAAATCTAAAAGTAGTGGGGGAATGAAAAGAGAAGCAAAAAGTAGAAAGTAAAGCTGCACATTCAACAACATACGAAAGCCATCAGTTAGCAAACTAAAAAGTGACTGATGACAAGATGTACGGGAAGCAGGCAAAAGATTCAGTTCGTAATACCCGTCTCGTAGAAAGAAAGTGAATTGGAATGAAAATGAAATAAATCGTGCTCTTTTTAGGACACGTTCAGTACTATTTTGTACATACAGCTACAGGGTTTTTTGTCGTATAAAACTATATAAAAATAGACTAGGAAATGATCAAACAAGTAGAGAAAGATTATTTTATTATTTGAAACTTGGACTTATCCTACTTCCCCGAAAAACCTAACCAAAGGAAATTACACACGTACAACTTTATTCTTGTACTGTATTTAATCCAACAAAATGTGAGCTATACAACAAAGAAACAATGTATTAAAGCAGTTTCTGGATTTGAGCGGCGGAAACACATGTAGAAACAGAGAAGATCAGAGAATGTATTTGCAGTGGCTGTATGGGTAGGTCTATAAAAAGTTCTTTAGATGGGTCGGAGATCAACAAGAGAGACGGATCAACTTACAGAAAGAGAGGGAGCAAAAGAGTCACAGAGAGAAAAAATAGAAACGAAAAAAAAGTAAAATGGTTATAGTTATTAAGTAGTCAGTATGAAGGAACAGAATTTTAGAACCTTTTTCTCAATCTAATCTCATAATAACATACACATAACGTATCGTATGACATACTTTTTTACTTTCTTCTCACTTACACTTGTCTTGGCCAAGCTGTGTGCTGTGTGTGAAACCCTGTCTCTATGCTTTGCCAATTAACAAAGTCTCCTCTTGGCTTATTCTATTCATTTTGGAAAATGAGGGAGAAGTTGAAATCAATTGTGTGACATGAATTCATCTTGTTAGCAAGAGCATGCAGAGTAAACTAAAGTGCATGCACACAGAAACTTTTTTAGAAAAATAAATAGGGAGGGGATAATAATAAAGGCTCTCAGTGTCAGCGATATGGGATAGAGTTTCTACTAATTAACGATGATTAAGGAGAAGATAATAATAATATGAGAGCTGAATTATCATTAGAGGGATATTGTGCATAACTTGAGTCCATAAGTTTGTGATCATTGTAATAACAGTAATAACTGCAGTAAAAGTAGCCTGACATGTCCGTCTATATTTGGCTTAGGTTTATCATCTTTGTGTTAATTAATTAATAATATGTACAGCGCTTATTAATTGAATAATATCGGAAGCTATCCTCTGTGATTTAATTAATAGTGGGGTATGAAATTTAATGGGGAATTTACTGCTACAGATAACTAGTTTATCTCATACGTGAAATTATTAAAGATATCTTGAAGGAATATTATGTGCACTGCTATAATTTTGTTCTTTTCCCCTGTAATCTCCTTTTTCACTTATGTGAATCATAAAAGAGTATAAAATGTTCACATCCAACAAGAAATCTGAATATCTTATCGTTATAAAATGTAATTATTAGGCAACATCTTTCAGGGCTGAGTCATTTACATGTGCTCGACACATGAGTACTCAATCTATAAGAAACTTGTAATATAATAGAATGGAAGAAACTGTTGTCTTAATCTCTGAATGAAGATTAATTATTGCCTCCTTGCATCTTGTGGTAACATTCGCTTTTTACATTCAAAGACTAATTCGGTAGTCCAGATTTTACCATTGACAATGCTATAATTATTACCGAAATGGATTTAAAAGAGCAAAATCACTATGCATTGTGAAAATAGGAGAGAAGCGAGATTGCATTACACAGTATGCATTTTTTCAACTCCCTGAAAGCAACATGGAAAATTCTTGTTGAGTCAACTCTTGTTAAAATATTATGTCTGCAAGGCCCTCGGCCAACACAGCGAAAATTGCATTATAGTGCTGATAATTAGTTCCCACACATTTCATATTTCACTATATTATACTGTAAATGGTTCAAGTTTTTCTAACAAGTATAAACTTTGTAACTGAGCTGTCGTTAATAATCTGAATCGAGGCGAAGAGTCTGAAAATGAAAGGAGCCACCATAAAGCATGTACCAGTATCGTGATAATGAAACTTTAAAAGCAAACTTCTATTAGCTTGACAGCCTCTCTTTAATAGTAAAATCTTTCTATATGGTCAGAATAGACTAGACATTATTATTATTATAGGATATTTCGGATGTAGGGATATAAAGTTTGAAAACATTATCTTGATGCATAAAAATCGCTGAAAAGTTTTTTTTTGCCCTTAACACTTTTTGATGACATTTCAGGAATGAAACTAGAGAACATAATAACATTATACGATTACATGGCATACGTTTTGTCTTAAGTGAATTCATGGTTTTCTCCCTTTTAAAAAAGTCAAGAAGAAATTGGTTACCGCGTGATTGCACAAAGAAAACTGAAGAAATGTTATGTGGCACATTATGGTTCCTCTACTCTTTCCTGTTGGAAGAACGAGGAAACTTACCCACACCCACATTATTACTTATAAGGCATTTTACCCAGTTCGAATTCAGGCATCTTGTAAAAAATGTTTATTTAGCATGGATGAAAGGTTTGCTCTGTTATAAGAGTTTCGATGGACAACTTATTACAAGTAAACTGCATTTCACAATAACACAATCCAGATGGATGCTTGGAACAAATTATGGGATGACGGTGATTTACTATTGTAAATATAAAGAAAGGATGCTTTTATAAAGTGTGATTTGGTTTTACTTGAAGATGTTTCTTCAGAACCAATGTAAATACTGATAAGTAGTCCTGAATGCATACATGGGTGGGTGAGTTGTGAGTATAAAACTCGGTTCAAGTATTTCTGGATCAAGCCAGTTGAAAAGTATAAGTTAAACCTGGGTTTTACAACAGCGGTAGTAATAAAATATTTATTTGACTAAAGCAAAAAGTTGAAATATAAACTTATACTTTAGAGAATAGCATCTTAGATAGGCAAAAACTTGAATTCGAATTTTTAAAAATAAGTTACGGTGAAAGAGACAGAGTTTTATAGTTTCAAGGAAAGCCAAAACCATCATGTATAGGTATAGGGTCTAAATATGTGGCGCAGACAGTATTTACTGCTATTAACAAAGCTTTGACTTCAATATAATAAATGATTTTAAATACAAAATAGTTATAAGATGAAATCATAAGTTAGTGTAAACAGTTTTTGGAATGGGGTCTATAGTCTATATTAATTATAAAAACATGTCCATTACTGTATTGTTTTTAGCACTTTCACTCGTGTTGAAAAGCAGGCAATGTAAAAATAGACATTTGTCTACCAGTGAAGGTGGGTACTTGAGACGTTCTTAAATTAATGCATTGGCAAAATAATTGGATTTACGTACTCTATTATTGCTGGTTTTGTACAATGTTGGCTCATAATTATTTAGAAATGTATTAGAAATAACAAGCTTCCTTTTAATATTAATTTCGACATAGTTCGTATAAAACTAGCGTGGGAGTAGGAGTGGGTGCAGTTTGCAGAGAATTCTCATTTATATTGGAATCAATAACACTTTATTTGCATATACTACTATTAGTACATAATTATCTTGTAAGGAATCCTGGCATTCACACTCGGAACACTAAAGTAGCTTTTTGTCTGTTAAGTGGTTTTAAAAGAACGAGACTGTTGTTCTGCTTATCCATAGTCTTCATGATTTTTAATAGATAACTATTGAAGCAGAAATTGTTTTGTGTAACGTAAGATTATAGCATATTCCAAATACATATTGATATTGTAGTCATGCTAAGCTAAAAACCTTGGGACACTCTGCATTCTAACTTATTTCACACGTTCTACTGTTATACCAATTTGGTTTGCAGTTGGTAGTTGGTTGGTATTCCTATTATAGTGCATAATAATGGCTGTCCAAAAAATGTAACAATCTCATCATCTCTATGAAATATGAAACTATAACAGAAGATAGATTTGTTCCTCCGATTCAAATATAATATATTTTTGCTCGTGTCTTTTACCAAATCTGTCATGGAACTCTCAAAAATATGGATTGCAAATTTCAAGCTTTTGACTGATTCCTGATGCAAAGCAGCATCAGTTTGTCCAAATTTTACAATACAATCGCACAGCAGTAGAGGCCTTTCTACACAATTTGAACACTTAAGTTACAACAGTAAAGGGTTAGGTTTACGATCATTCATCATTATCATGGAATTCAAATTCTACTCTGGTGACATACTAGTATTTACGTAGTGTTGGCTGAAGAATTGTTTTTCTTCCATATTTTTATCGCTACCTTCCGTCGTATCACTTGGAACTACTCTTTCTCTTTGAGGCACATTCTACTGACTTTTGGGGCAACTTAAGGGACAAGTTCATAACTGACAAATGATCAACACAGTTACAAACAGACAGTAAAAATACCTTTAATAACAATATTGCAGCAAATATTTAATCGCAAATTAATAATTTCATGGAAAATTAGACGAATAAAAATAAATTGTTGAAATTGTAAAAAAAGGAAAGATGCTACTATGTTATATTGTGTAAAAACATAGTGTATATGTTATCTACCGCTGTAGTAGAATCAAGTGTCTGGAGAAAATACGTGGCATTCCCAGTGGCATCATCAATTATTTATCATAACATATTTCACATTTTTGTGAATGGAATGCATTATTTGATATTGAGAAAAGTAAAATTACCACCATAAAAGCACAAATTATATTTAATGTCTCTTGATAGTTGAAATTGATGTAGCAAGAAGTAGATTTGTGCATGTCGTGTGTTTTTGACTTTGATTTCAAGTCATTTCAAATAGCTCGATTGAATACCTGTAGCTGATTTACCGAATTTATGTATTGTTTTCTTGCATGGTAACTAAAACTCCATCATAATCAGTCAGTCTGCTTTTCAT
>JAQFYG010002470.1:0-14707 GCA_034694325.1 Entomobrya corticalis
GAAAAGGTGACCCAGGCCAGGCCAGGACAGGCGAGGCGACAAGTTGGATAAAACTATATGGCCCTACAGCCAAATAACTATGTATGTCTATTATGAACTAATTTTAAAAGTCAACTGGGACCAGTAATTATAGCTTTATTTATGTGCAATCCAGTCAGTAGTAAAGCCCTTTCTCTTTAAATCTTTCTAATATGAACAGTAAATGGGTGAGGTAAGGGTGGAAGAGAAAATGCAGACAAAGTTTTGTATTTTCTGGGTGATAATGAATCTAGCTGGCTGGATGATATATTCAGTCAAGTGAAGTAACAGGTTCAGGTACCAGGTACATAATAAATACATTCTAAACTTAATATGAATGACCTACTTTTCTTCATGTCGTAAAAAACAGTTTTTAGATTAAACAAAAGAGTTTATAGACATGCATGTACTTATAAATATCCAACATCCAACCAGACAAATGAGACGTGATGCGTGTCTTTCAAGCATGCAGCATTATTACAATCAACAGTTTTGATATTTTATAATGATTTTAACATTTCATAATAATATGCTAGTAAAACTGGGAACTTAGAACGCTGCCATCTCACATTTTACATGCATATTTCATAACGTTTCTTGTAACGTGTCAAACAAGCATCTGCAGCTATGAAGATAAAAAAGGTTGCATCTCTCTGGGTTTTATTTTTCCACGCTTTTCCAGGAACTTAGGAAAGCAGAGATAAAACATCAGATCAGAAATAACGAAGGGGAAATCCCAACTGTGAAAACGAGTGAGTGTGTACAATTGAGCCTAAATATCTTTGAAAACCTATTCTCTGCACTTCCTCAAAATCTTTTACATTTCTCTTGGCTTTGGAGAATAACACCATAATACACATAAAAAAATAAATATGAAAAAGCACATCTATTGTACTGTACATTGTATTATTGTATAGAATAAAAGAGCAAACGTAATGGCTCAAAAATAATGATGTATTTTATGTAAAGCCGTATTATTGCTTTGTAAATGATATTTGTGTGTTCATTTCGGTTATAACAATGTTTGTAAAATGTAATATAAGAAAACATATTTTTTTACCTTGTAGTAACTAGAGGGGAATCTCCATCTTTAGGGACGTTCAGTACGATTTGTTTCGCTTTATTCCCCGTGGCATACCAGCGATAGTACGTATAAAATGTTGTTATCCAGAACATCCATGAGAAAATCATAGCAAGATATACCAATCTTTTGTCCAAAGGAATAAGAGTGTTCTTGTGCACCTGGTAGTGCAAGTTATGCAAGTACTTTTTTGTCGTTTCTTGAATATTTCTATGATATTAAAAGAGAAAGCCATTTTTGTCAATTCAATTAATATAAGTATAATTATAAAGCTGATATTAGACTACAAAAATACATACGTGCTGTCAGTAGGTTCAATAAAAATGCCATCATTAAGTATTGTGTGTGGATTCTTCAAAGCATGTTGGACTGCGGGGTGATCTGGGTCTACACCTGGCGGTGGTGGAGGGCTGTGTCCTGGAACGATGTTTCCGAATTCAAATCCGAACTCTCCTGGAGGGGCTGCCTTGCGCCCACTACCAATATCTAATGGATGAATTGGATGTCTCCCAAGGCCAGGAGGTAGTGGTGGGTGTCGGTAGAGGTGATGGGGATGATGATGAGGAGGAGGATGATGGTGATGATGATGCGGGGCAGGAGGAGGAAGTGACAATGGGAAGCGGTGATTATTCCCTGGCATTGGCAGCTGTCCATGGTGAAGAACTTGGTGGCTATTTGAAGGAATAGGCTCCTGTGGTCTCGGTAAACTGCCTTGAAGAAGTGGAGAATGGTTGCTGGGACCTACTGAAAAATGAGGATATTGACCTGCTGTCACGTATGAGTTTTCACTATGACCTAAACTACCTTGAGAGTGAAAATTAGTAAATTGAGGTGAAAGCTCTAAAGAGTACATATTACGAGCAGGGGGCAACTTACTATTAAATCTACTGTCATGAAGCGGTAATCTACTCGCACCAAAAGGTGGTGGTGGAAAAGGCATCCTACTCCCAAGGCCTACAAATTCTACATGAGGGGATCTTGGGGGAATGTGACGCAAACTATCGTTTTCTTCTAAGAAAGCATTTCTCATTGCTGGCTCGTGTATTTCGGCCATGTCTAAAGGAGAAATTTGTGGCAATTCAGGGAAACGTTGGTCATCTACATCTACATGATGATGTTGATTGGAAAAACTGGAAGCAGTAATAATTCCACCTTGTTTTTTGTGGTGGCTTGAAGGGTAGTTCATAGATGCAGATACGCTAATTAAAGGGAATTCAGCTGAATTTAAAGCTGTTTTCGTTTGAAAATAATTATCATGTCCATCATCATGATTACCATCCACAACTTCAGTTGTCAATTCCCCAACCGGTAATGAAATTGGATCGAAACGAGACTCCATATTGTAAGAAGTGGAAGAGGGTGCGGTAGGCTCCTGTTCCTGCTCTCCGGAGATATGTTCTGTGGACATTGAAGAAACCATTGCTTGTTCAGTTGGTTCAGCAGACGATCCCATTGGTTCAATCACCAACTTTTTCGTGTCAAGTGTCATTACAGGGCTTATTCTGTTAATTTCATTCTCTATGCTGGCGTATCGTAATTCTAATGAGGACTTTATTGGTTTAGAAGGCCGTAAAGGTCTTGTACTATGTTGTTGTTGAGAAGATTTTCTACTTTTCTTTGTTCCTCGCTCAGAAATTTCGGCATTAATGTTTACAGGCTTACTAGGTACCCGTTTAGTAATAGTTGCATATTTATGCTTTAAAGTCTGTTTTGGAATAGAAACTGACATAGTACGTTTGGGCGTTCCTTTTCGAATTGAAATTATCTCTCTTTCAGCGTCTATTAGTTTACTGGCCGTTTTAGAGCTAGAAATCTCATTTGCGTCATAATATTTGTTGGCATTAATCGATTTCCCCTTCTTAACTGGTTTTAATTTAGTAATAGTTCTGCGCTTTCCAGCAGTGCCATCAGTTAACGATGTAAATGTTCGTCTATTTTCATTACTTCTATCACTTAGTAAAGATTCTTCTTCAGGTGCAATAGACGGTCCCATCAAAATTTTCCATCCATCTCTTTCAACAAACTCAGTTCTCATGCTAGGTGACAATCTACCTGCATCTCCAGAAATAAGCTGTGATCCGGAGAACTTTCGTTGCGTTCGTTCTGCCACCTCTTCTGTGCTCTTTTTCATGAAGGTTGATTCCACAGAGGCTGATGATGATGCCTCTGTTTTGCCCTTGTTCCCTTTTTTGCCCTTCCTGGAAAAGCGTGTTGCTGCTGAGCTGATGTCAGATGCTCTAGATAATGACGCAGTTGTTGCTTCCTTGAGCTTCGTCGGTTTACGCTCCGTGCTACCATCTCGGCCATCTCTGAGTCTACTTTGGTAATTAATGCCTCTTTGTTCATCCAAAATCTCAAAGTGAGGATCTGGCTTTGAAGGTCTCAGCAACACAGATCCGTACTGATGACCTGATCGCTGACGTTGGGATGATGTTGAACTTGACTGTTTTGTTCTTGAAGATTTTGATTTACTTTTTGATGATGGAGAGGATGATGCATTTACTCCTGATATTACGAACACTATCACTAGAAAAACTAGCACTTTTACTGTAACCAACTTTTGTGGAATCATGGTGTTCCAATGGTAGGTATTCACCAAAAATAAATCTTATTTTCACTAAACAACAGAATCATTATTCCAGAATTTAGTTTTAACACTGAAATTGAAATCTTGAGAAAATATAGATGTTGAAAGGAAAATTCTAGCCGCAAACTTTGCAAAATTTTACTCAACGAACCTTTTTAGCCAATGAACATGTGAATTGCGCAAGGACGCGTATTAAACTGAGACAAGTTCAGGATCAAGACAATTTGACCCAATCTGTATCACAATCAGAATGCATAATGATGTTTGAATTAAATATAATATATATTGTACTACATAGTATTTATCATTGAAGAATAGAGGATTAAGATTAAGATGATATACTCCCTGTGAGTAAGGTTAGTAGAGTGGTTTATTCATTGTTTTAATTTTAATACTATGCGTTATAAAATATGAAATAAAAAATGCATAGGTAACATGATCTCAAATAAATAATCATATAAGATGCTTGTAATATATGCTTACCCGGTTGGCATTTAAGAAAGTTAAAGAAAAGTACGCATGATGCATGTGCTGGGAAACGAGTATTTTTAAACGGAAGTCCTATCTTTTTATATTGCATTGAAGGCAGTTGATATCTGTGTCAATACGGTAAAAGGTAAAAGTTTTCTTGTGGATTTGCCTAGTTTCTGAAAGAACGTGGGAACTAACTTATTAAAACGATTTGTAGTAGCAGTTGCAGTTGAATAGGCCTTTTGGCGAAGGATGTGCTGCATTGCACGTATTTATATTCATAATTCATAAGTACATATTCAGGACGAAGAAGATACTATCTATTTCATTTAGCTTTAACAGTGTGAATGAATTTGGAATTTATAGAACTTTAAAATGAAAATGACGTGTGGGAAAAAATATGTTCTAAAACAATAGTGCAGCATTTTTTTGTTTCTGAAATATTATTATGATGCTTTGTGAAGTGTAAATAGATTTTGATAAGAATGACAATGGGTTAAAGTTTTTGGTACTATTACTTTCCGCTTTCATTGTATTTCCTTTGCATTTTGCTTCTTTGAAGTAGTACTTCCGAGCATTTTTCAGAAGATGCAGTTGATAAGAACTATAAAAAACTGGTATTAGTGGTACTAGTGACAATTACAAGCGTAGGTACCAACTTGTTTTTTATTTGTAGATATAATTGTGCTATTACACTTGTTTAGAGAAGCTATTTGGTAGACAATAATTTATAACAGAGATAAAGTGTGCTAATTTAAATTTAAACAGTGTCAGGAACAGTCTTGGCTTACATTTTAAAACTAGTTTACTCCCGAAAATATAAGTATTATGTAGCAGACTTTATTGCTTGACATAAGGTTTTATTGTGTCAATATTTATTTAGGCAATGGTTAATAAGCATTTTGAAAAGGACATTAAATGAATATATCCGGCAGATGCGAGTATTGATGGTTGGTAGAATAATTGGGAATAATTATGATTATGAGCAGTAAATGCAGTCTGCGATTTATATTTTCATCAAGGATAAATGCAAAATAAATATTAAACCCTTGAAAATTTGATGCGTCCCCCAACAAGGCGGAAATAAAATATTAGTTATGATTGCTAATTTTTCACCATTTCGCATTCCCCTGAATTGACTCTAGTAGTAAGGAACATACACAACTAAAAATGACGACCAATATTATCACAAAAATTTTGGCGTTGACAATTTTCGGTGTCAAATGCCTTGCATCCGATCCCCATGAATCCATGTCACGAAGAACACCATCAGGAATCCCGTATTATTTAAAACATCGCAATTTTCATGATGTATTTTATACTGACTCAGGGTTGCTAATTTTGGAATTTACGACAAACTCAATAAACAATACGTTAAAGCAATACCGCCCACTGGAAGCATATCAGGGCGACATCAGATCAGGAAGAACTTTTATTCAGAGAGGAGATATTCATAGCTCAGTGCTGGACAACTGCCAATTAGGTGACCTTTTCCAAGGATTCTATTTAACTGAAAGTGAGAAATCACACATATTTCGACAACTTGATAGTAGTTGTTTTTCGGGTAAATGGGAACTAGAGAACGTTGATGAGTTATCCTCTAATCACTTTAAGGATCAAGAACTGTGGATACAAGTAATGAATGATTGCAAATCGAAAAAGATTCCTGATTCTCTCATTGCCCCGGACCAATTACTCAACTATGTGGACAATTTTCGGAAAACCAACCTCAGACCAAAGGGATTACAGCTATCTTTGCCGTTGTCTGACATGTCAGTATACTATAAACTAGCACTTACCAGTTGCGCATTTTCTGACGAATCATTTATTGCCGCCATTCAAATTCCTGTGAGTTCCATTCCGGAAGGTACAGGGCTCTCAGATTATCAAGACTATCACCTGATTCCTATTCCTTTGTGGATGCCTGATGAGCTAGCAACAATTTGCCGTTTGGAGGATCGTTCTACCACTGGTTTAAATACAGAATTAGAAGGGGTCTATCACTACAATTTCCAAACCGGAGAAATTGTACCAGAAAATAATTTGCTGTGTCATGCTTTGAGTGAACCGATTTGTTATTTTCCAAATCCAGTTTTAACTAAACGATCCATGAAGAAAAGTTGTGCTCAAGCCATTATTGAATCGTTGGATGATGATATTGTTTGTGACATGAAATGTGAGCCGGCTGCTGTGTACAGCTTACCTGTAATCAGGAAGGTGACAAGTGACAGATACATGATTGTTGCAAACTTAGAAACAAATGAAGAAATTCGTGTCGAGTGTCCCCCTTTCCAAAAAGAAGAAACTTTAGTGTTTCCAGTAACCGGCACCCTCGAAGTCATTCTACCTTGTGATTGCCATATTCGCTATAGGAAATCTACATTTAATTCAACCAGTCCTTGTGGCTCGGAATTTTCGAAAATCCCAATCAACTTTCCAGGAAATTTTGATAGTCGCGATGTTAGCATTGAATTATTGAATGATGAATGAATATAGAATACTTTTGGAAAACAAAAGTGACTCTTCCTTGCATACTAGCCAATTAATGATAACTTTTTACTTTCAATAAAATTGTTATTTGATTATGGGTATGATTTTTTAAAATAAAATAATTTGAAATAGTTTACCCTTGAATGTATTTCCTGCTAATTTGCTTTCAGTTTTATCTTTGTATTCTCTCATCTGCCAGTGCACATTGTGTTTGTTATTATTAAAAACAATTAATTATGATGAAAATGAGATTATAAGCTTTTTGAAGTCTTTTCTTTGTTGTTTTCATTGGATATCATCATTATAATCGCAATTACAATGTCTTTTCGCCTTCAAAATGTCGCCCTACTTTTTATTCAATTATTATTATTAATAGTTTATTGAAAAGGAGAGCAACAGACGGGTACAGAAAGGTAGTTTTAAGGTACGATTAAAGCATGGTCTAATTCAAGATACCTATAAGTATCATCATACAAATTAGTGGCTACAAATAGATAGTACAAGTGTCAGTTTCATTCAGCTCTTCTGAGAGTGCATTTTAGATTAGGTATCATTATCATTGTTGACGCTTGTGTGGCATATTCTACAGGAAAAAGTTGAGAGGAAACCGTATCGTGTTATCTTGTCGCAAGCTAGGTTTTTGTGTAATACTGTGCCAATAGGCCGGAAGATAATATAAGGAATGTTTTTTAGTTGTGTACTGAGAAGTTGTACACGTACACATCACTTTTTACTATAATAAGCGTTTACATAAAATTCTGCAGGCATCTGAAAATATTTTATTTTGCAGGCTTCCTCTTTGAAGGAAAAACGTATTAAATCGGAAATGACAAACGATATTGTACAGGCGCACACGTATATAATGACCGTGTAGAATAGTCAACAACAGGTGTTATGTAGTATATCTGCAGTTGTTTTGTGGTTGCGTTATTGAAAAGGGTAGAAAATTGCAAATGAGCGCAATCAGTCAGGTGGGAAAATATTTCCGTAATACATTTCATGGTATTTCATTTCATTCTTACCTTACTTTTCAAAGAGTAAATGAGTAAAACTTCAAATTCAATTTCATGCATTTTCATTATAGTCACCGAGAGAGCGTCATCATGATGTCATTATTTAAAAGCTAAGGAGAAAAGGAATACGTACATAGTTTTTTCAAGATGTCTGTTTCAACAATATTTATCCAAGTATGTATTTCTATTGGTGTTATTATGCGTTACCTCGGACTTTACCAAT
Source organism: Entomobrya corticalis (assembly GCA_034694325.1). Classification (NCBI taxonomy): domain Eukaryota; kingdom Metazoa; phylum Arthropoda; class Collembola; order Entomobryomorpha; family Entomobryidae; genus Entomobrya; species Entomobrya corticalis. The sequence goes on from JAQFYG010002470.1 coordinate 7,884, forward strand.
AAATGAATTGTGTTTAGCAAGACATTGCATCAAATGAGCCAACTTATAAAGCTCAAAATCTAGTGATACATAATTACTTTGTTCAATAACAATGAAAGCATTTTGGCAGATGCACAAGTAACATTATCTAATAATCATGAAATTCAATGAAAAAATTAATGTTTATAAAATTCTTTTTTTGAAAACTCTTTTAACTGAACAAGAGAGAAAAATAATAAACATACAAACCTAATTTTATTCTTCAAAAATGTATTTAAATATATATATTACATAAATTGCAAAGAAAATATATTAAAAACTTAACTTACTTATGGATATAGACTTAAATTCCACACTATTCTAAAAATTATCCTAGTAATGAGACAGTCAGTAAATCGTCATTATAATTAAAAATATATGTTTCGTCCCCTGTCCTCAACCTTCAACCTACAATCTACCATTTCAATGTATTGATATATTGCTTATAAACTACATATAACTGTTTTACGAGGAACTTACGTATAAGCAGTTTCGTCAAAAATGAACTAACCAGAATGAACAGAACAAGTCATTCGATCATAAATATATTAAATAAATAAACTTAATCAATGAATACAAAAGATAACAAAATATATATTACAGACATACCAAAAATATTCGTCTTTAAATAGTAGAGGAACGAGAAATGCATTTAGCGTACTTGTCATAAAAGTTCAAGTTTAATTCATTGCAGCTGGCTCAACACGAGTTTGACATCTTTCATTATTGCAAACCTGCATAAAAGCAAACATTATTGACCAAATATTCCAACTTACCAGTAAAAAAACAATGATTGTTCTTGGTGATATTATGCATTGTAGCATAATAGAAATGTAAAACTGTCCCACTTACTAAAGTAGTTACTATAATACATTGCTTTAAATTTGGCTTTGACTACTGTCCTTTGTAAAAAAATACATAAATTATTATGTTAGTAGTGCGTATCACTGGCTATTATTGATAAGCTGCACTTGTGCCCATTCCCTCAGAAAACTGTCAGCAACACTTCCGTATCCAGTAGTGTTAATAAAAGGCATCGGTAGCATTGTGGCCAGAGTTGCATTATCCGGAATGACAAAGCCTGTGACGGCGCGTGGAGACGACTGCTCTTCTTCTTCATCTTCCATTTTCCTACCCATTGGCCCTCCTGGACCACTGACCACGACCAAATTGTTGACACTAGTTGCATTAATCGTTTTCCCATTATCTTTGTTATCCCTGGCAGCCTCCGCCTTGGTTTTAGACACTAAAGTCTTTTTTGTGATTACATTATTCGATTTAGCTTGATTGGTAGCTTGCTGTTGCTGCTGTGATTGTTGTTGCTGGCGTTTGAGCTCCTGTTGCTGTTGCTTTTGTAGTATTTGCTGCTGTTTTTTAATGTATTGATCCCTTTTCCGGTTTCTGAGTTTTAATCTATTGTTATCAGTTTTCTCGTCATCTTCTTCGTCCTCATCAGAATCCTCTTCTTCCAACTCTTCGTCACGATATACAATTTTGGGCCCTTCAGGTACTTTCTTTAATTTTGAGAGAACGCTGTACTCCCCACGGAACATGCTCACGAGATCATTGTAAACACCTTTGACCTCTGACCACAAGTCGGAGTTTTGATTCATGTCATTGTTTGTGTTGTCGAAATGATAGTTGTTATTTGAGCTGCTGCCAGTAAATGTACTCGTATTTAGATCATCCTCGTCCAAATCATGCCTGTGGTCCTTCTTCCCCATTCTTTGTGGAGTTAAAAAAATGGGCAACAATAAAGCAAAGATGGCAGTGAACGCTATAAGTCCTGCAAGGATGAACCATGTATTCGACCAAGAACTGGCATAGCTGTCTTCATAATATTGATTGACCTGATGGTCTGATGCTGCATATGGATGATAAAAATCTTCTATATTGCCAGGTGCTATCACTTGATCCGCAACTGCTGCTTGCAGCTTTTTTTGCGGGTACTGCTGCCCTTGACCTTGACCAAACAAATTGTTCAGGTTGAGTGCGCTAAGAGCGTTCTGGAGTCGATTCCCATTTCCTAAATATTCGGTAGATGTGAGCTCATAATTGTTTTTATGCCCGTATGGACCGGTAGTGTCAGGTGCTGATGATCCCAAGTTGGAGTGCAAACCGGGATCAGCGTGAAGGGAATAGTAATTACCAATGCCACCGTCATGATGGTGGATTGTTGGGTCAAATTGGTCGTTATAAGGATTTACAGGCTGACCTTGATTCATCATTGCATATTCGTCCATACTTTCACCTGTATTCAAAACCCTATCTGATTTCATTCTGGTACTTTCCATCAGTCCAGCAAACTTTGAATTTTTCATCAACGGTAGATGGGGACCTGGTGTTTGATGAATGCTTCCGAGGTGGGCACGAGCACGGTCCTCACTCATAGAACTACCTTGCAATGAATTTTTTGAGTACTCTGGGCTATAATGAATGCCATGATTTGAACGATCCTGATGTTCGTAAGGTTGGCCATCTCTGTCATCAAATCTGTTATTGAACCTGCTCGCTGCGTGTGCTAGTTCGTCTATCTCTTCCTTCTTTGTAATCTTTTTGAGCTTCTTCCTTCTACGTTTAGGAAGAGTTTCTGAAGATATTTCTTGATCTGATAAATGATGAGCATCAGAGTTTCGTACAGTTGACGTGAAAAAGTCTTGATCAGGGTCCATAAATACAGCATCTGAAAGATCAGCTGCACTTGGGCGGAACTGGTGAGGTGCTCTACCGTCCGGGTCCGGGTAGCGATCATCAACTTCATGATAAGGTTGATCTCTCATTAATGTACTGTATGGATATCTGTCCTCTTCTCCTGAGTCACCATGAACATACACTATATTTTCAGTTGAGCTATGTCTCAACGGCTCTCTTGGCCGTTGTTGCAGAGATTGTTCTCCAGAGTCCACATGCAGATTATAAGATTCCTGACCGTTGCCGTATCCATGATCTGAAGTATCCTCTAGTGAAATCACTATATGTGGATAGCCTTTCACCTTAACTCTTTTCGATTTCCCACCATTCACTTTGGGCGTCCACGTATTAGAGACTGTGGATTCCTCTTTATGTTCATCAGTTTTCTCTGGAGAAAGTGGCTGTTGTGAAGGATGAGTTGGAGGTGGAGGTGCCGCCACCACAGACACTTTTGTTTCAGTAGCATGATCTTCCTCAGCCATCAAATCTTCAGCTTGATCAATATGAGTGAAATTTTTGTAAGTTTCAAATTCCCAGTCGTATAAGCGATGATTTCTTAGATTTGGATCAGTAACGTGATTGAAAGGAAGTGACGATGCACCTTCATGCTCTGTTGCATTATCTGAGCTAGCATTATAATGATGACTTTCGCGATAACTTACAGTTGGCGACTCATTTTTATTTGACCTATATCGTGAAGAAAACTTGGTTGAATCTCTGTTTCTTTTCCGAGGTCGGTATGTAGTGTCCTGCCAAATTATACCATTTTCTTCTGTAGAACTTGCAACGCGATTGCTGGCTGCTTCATCGGGGAATTGCTCAGTGCTTGTTTCTCCCGCTGCAGCAGCAGCAGTGGTATCTCTGTAAGTACGGTCAAGAGCTGAGAGCACATCCGTCACAACTGGATCCAACCGTCCTTGTTTCGGTTTCAATTTATTTATGAGATTGTTAATATCTGTGGGGTTAGATGGACTTGCGTCTGGCCCAGATAAATGTGACAAAAGTTTGCTGGAATGTGATTGCACAAGCTCTTTTAGACCGTTTGATGATTTCCCGTCCAAAATAGATTGTATTATTGGGATTCCTATAGACTCTGGTGGTGCTCCTTGGATGTTATGTAATATTGAGCAAATTAAAATGAATCCAGGCACAATATGAAATAGAAAAGAGGGCCGTAGCTCCGCTATTCTTAAATTTGCTTTTAAATTCATATTGGACGTTTATGAGTTTTTTGTATCCTATTGAGAAGAAAATGAAAGATTAATATAGCGTAGATGCACTATATATGTCAATACAGTATTTATCTATCACATTCACTCGGTTGAATGCTTTAAGTTGTAGCACTTACACCAGCACCAGCTTTTCATTTTAAATATTACATTCATGACTGTCTCTCACCAATCACTGATATATATTCACTGCAATTTCCAGCGATCACATTTTTTTGTACTTCAAATATATCCATGAAAAAATTACTTCACCAGGCACACACAATAACTGTCACTTGTCACTGGAAGCATATAGCATGTAGCACACCGAAAAACAATCATGTTTGGTGGTTTTTTATGAAAACAAAAGGGAACAAAGGTTTGCACACAACAAGCTTATTCTTATAGGTTGTGCGAGTAGATCAAGAATGAAAATACCAAGACGAAAGTTGAAAAGTATCTCTTTTGAAACCACTATTAGTTTAGGTTGTTTTTGCAAAGTTCTATGTGCATGACGCGGAGAGAGAAAAGAAAAGAGAATTTCATAGTGTACGGATCCATATAGCTTTTCATCATCCAAACTTTTATTATGAAAAAGTCTCTTTTTTTCTGCTTCTGTTTTTCAAATTGGGATTGGTAATGCTATTTTACTACCATATCACCATTCACTGTTCTTGATGATAATGATGACCAGTGAGTGAGCGGGTTAACCATAGCCGTAGCACCTTCTGAAAGGGACCGTAAATAATTGCAACCTCTTGTTTCTTCTAGTGAAGAATGCATCCACTTTAAGGAAGAAGTTCTCTTTTTTCGTTATTATCAACAGCATCATCAACCAGACATTAGGAATATCATCATGATTCTTTCATCTGTATTATATCCTTGTTAATTCATTTTTTTGTCTGTTTAAAAAGTTATTGTTGTGGGTAAATACACAGTACACCATCATCGCAGTATCAGCAGAAGAATTGCTTGTTTCTTTGCATTCTTTTGCAACGCCTCCTCAGTTCTTATGTCTGTTTATAGATATTGTTTAGAGTAAGGTTTTGGTTCTTGAAGCTCTATTAATGCAAGAGATGTAATAATAGTATGTCCCAGATGTTTTAATAGTCTTGTACCTATTTTTGCACACAAACTCAAATTTATAAAGCCGACATTGACATTTCATTGCAATTCATTCACCTTTCTATCATATGCTTTATATATTGCCCTTCATCATTATTCCATCTTGGGCTGAATGCAGATGCCATGAACTTACTTTTAAAAAGATTGATTGAGTGTAATGATAATGAAATTGTTTTTTTTAATCATTGTAAAAACTATAAAACATTTTTAGCCCTTAGCAATGAGGGCTATGTATACTGCTGACACGGGTATATTTGAAGCATTAAATATTACACACTGCTCTACTTACGAGGCTGTAGATAGAATGAAAAATTTGTTTAAAATCAAGTGCAAAAAATCTTTCCAATAATTAGGCATCATAAATGTGAGTATGGGCAAGGACCATGCAAAATATAATCTGCTAAAATACATAAACCACGCGGTCAATATTTACTACGTAATACCTCTAGTCTAGTATATAGTGTGATGCATGGCTAGTCGCTCAGTGCAATGGAAATGGGGAAAATATAAACTAAATTCTTGAATAGTAAATTATATTTTATCAAAAAATAGTAAAAATGTAACAACAAGAGCATAACATCTCTGATCTTATGTTTCACACCGAGAAAGTGCAATTGGTCTTGCAAAAGTAGTTATACCTATTATTGGTCCAAATGTAATTTATCGAACAACATTGTAAATATTGCAATCCATCTAATCAGTACAATTTTCACGTAATGGAAGGGACGTGTAATGAAAATATTCTTACCCGGTCAGATGGTACCTACCTATACTTGTATATGTAATAGTTTTTGTGTAATAGTTAACTTCATTGCTGCCGATATTATGTATTACCTATGTATATCCATTACCTGATTACTTGGTTTTGGAGGCGATGCCAATATTCGCCAATTATTATGAAACAATTATTTTATTAGATACTCTCATTCAAGAAATCAGTGAGTTCACGAGGTTATTGCTATAATATAATGAATTTTAGTATACGTTCCGCATTACATCTTAAATTGGTTCAAAAGACTTATATCAGATCTTTGCTCACGCATGTGAGAATAAGGTGGGCTCTGTCGATCTTTTCTGCTCTTTTAACAATGGAATCTTTACAAATTTACAATTTACAATAACATAGGTAATATTGCTTAACACAGATTTATAGGATTCAAAGCCAAAATGCCAGACGAAATCGCAATAATAGATATACATTTTTGTGCTGTGAAAATGCAAAGATATTGTTCAGTGTAAAATTCTCAGGGGCGACTTGAGATGCTGCTTTTGTTCTAGGCTTAATAAAAGGATAAAAAAATTAACAAGAAAAGCAAACAATGCGTTTCATTTCATGCAAGACCTGATGAAGATTTTTGGGATAAAAGAGGATGAATGATGAATCCATGCTGCGATTTTTCTGATTCCCGAGAGAGTTGCATGCATGTATTCTCATAAGATTTTCATGGCTGACAAACCAAGCAGATCGGCAAATGGGATTACGCTGCTTACATCCCGTAAGAAGAAAATTTAAAAGTGATGTAATCATGGTGTTACCTTCTTAAATGAGAAATAGCATCTCACTTTATATAGCCCGAAGCGTGATTGTTTTTGTGCAAAGTTGATAAGAAAAACACCACCAAAAGATATGCAATTTTTTGATTTGTGTAACACGTAACGATAGCCTAAATAATAAATGCACTTGAAAATAGGAACACTTTGCGTTGTGAACATGGCTGTCATAATAATCTCTGTGTGGGACTGACTCGCTCAAATACAAATGAAATGTTTTCAAAACTTGTA